>JAHBCN010003230.1:0-77974 GCA_019359885.1 Listronotus oregonensis | reverse complement strand
AAAAAAAAGTCGCCCTGATGAACTCCTGTGGTGAACATGTCCTTAATTTCCACATCAAATGAAAATTTTGTGACTCTTGTTAGAAAATAAAATAAATTATAAATTAATACTTTGGAAAACACATTAAACAACAAATGCAAGAAAAATGCACAAAATTTTAATTGGACAAGTCCAAAAACAGTCCTAAAAATACGAATGTTAAGCATTAGATAAAGCTAAGAATTGAATAAATTTTACTGTCGAAAATAAACTTGGAAAAATAATATTAAAATAACATTATAAATACTGGATGGGTACCTTTTTTGCCCCTTATATATAATTAGTGGGAATACGTTAATAGGACGCTTTCGCCCCAAAAAATGTTGGACAAACTCTGCTATTGACTATATATAAACTAACCACAACTAACCAATGGTAAATTAAGATTTGGACGTCCCGGAAAGACTATTTCTAAATGAGACAATAAGAATAGAATAACTTCTTAAGTTTTATACTGGCATTCACTAAATCCTTCCTAAACACTACTCCAGCTAACCCTTTCCTGGTATAGTTTTTACAATCACTTTTACACCTTGCCTTTAAACTTTGCGTAAAATCTTAAATCACATCGGAAACACTTAAGGTAGCTCTAATAGCGAAAAAATTGTATTGTAGGGTTTGTATTTCATACAAAGCATCACTTTAAATTTTACAGATATATATGTGCTAGTCAATTTTTTAAACCAACACGGAGAAAGTATATTGCACTTCCCGGAAAAACTAAAATTTCCATCAAATATTTAAGAGAACATTTCGGTGCCTCGTTCAAAATGTTAGATAGGCTTTTAGATGTTATGCACGTTTCGCTGCAATTGCAAATGCAATTTGTTTTACTATTTTTTAAATCTTTACGCGCACGGTTCCATCTCTCATTGGATGCGTCGATTCGCTACGCAATCACAAGTTTACGAAAGCTTGTCGATGTGCTAGCGTTTCATAATGACGGCGGCTTCCTTTGTTTCATTATTTTTTTGATCAGTAAAGAGGAATTATAAAGAATAATTTGAATTTAATAAGGCGGTGTTGTTACGATTATAAGGGAAATTTACAGACTAAAAAAATGTTATTAAGATTTAAAAGGAAATGTTAGCGTACTTTTGACTATGGAAAAATAGCATTTACGTTGCAAGATGTGTTTCTACAAATATAATGTTGATCCTAATATTATCTAATAATTATTTATGTTTTACCTATCTATTATTGATCTATAATACCTTAGAAACGGAATATGTTAATAGCAAAATATGCTATCACACCTAGGGCATTATAAGCGGGCATTATATAATGCCCGCTTATAATGCCAATCCTTATGGAAATTTTATTGCTTATCCAATTTTATTTCTCTCACAATAAAGATCAAGTTTATACAAAAAATAATTTTTCTTTAAACAATACTAAAAATTAAACTTTATTTAAAATAAAAATTACAATTTTGAAATGTCCCGAAAAATTTAGCTGATCCCACTATAGAATGGTCGGTGTTTTTGTGATGGTACGCGGTGGTAGCGTAACGCTATTTTGTATAGAAGAACAGTCCATTAAAGAATTTTCAATGTCGATACGGAATTAACCTTGACGATGTGCGACGCGAACGGTGGCCGGTGTAAGCTTCTGCATTATCCAGTTTTAAAAATTTTGCGATCAATTTGGGACGCTTCCTATGGTATTTTTCCAATGGGTTTCGTACATCGACCCTTTCTATGGTAAGAATCTTCGCTCCTTTATTCCAGCTGGTCTTAATGTTTTGTACTTTTTTATTAAATTTAGCCCTAAATCTTCTTCAATGATAGTAAAACTTTTTGAAGTTGAAGTTTTAGTTTCTGGACCTTTATAACCAAGACTGTTCCTCTATCTTCAATGTCATCAATGGTCATTTGACCAACTCATCTCGTCTTAAACCTCCAAAAACACCCATTACCAATATGACTTTGTGTACCAAGTAAATATCATCAGGAGCCTTCTTAATAAATTTTAATATTTGTTCTCCTTAAAACTTTTTAACTTCTTAGGGACGTATCCTTTCGACTTAACTTTTAAAAAATATATGAGACGATGGTCTTGCGAAAGTCTATATTTTCATAGAATCAACGTAGACATTAGGGTGGAATACTTGGTCCAAAAAGAGTTGGGACTGTATTTTTCCGACTAAAAATAATAAAGTTTGTTAAACATATGTATTAAAATAAAATCAATAACTTACCAGTTCCTGAAAATACCATTAAAACGTTTTCGGTTATTTGAAGAATTGCGTTCGCATCTTTCAAATACCAAATATGCCATACTCCCGATCATACTGTTGCCGTTTAACTGGCAAAGATTTTCGGTCCATGGCCTTTTCTCTTATATTTTTTTGGAATTTCTTCCATTTTGAGCAAATCGTTAAATAAAAAATGCCAACTGACTAACTAAGAAACATCAAAGTCAAACTTGCACCAGTCATTATCTACATACGGGGACAGGTGCAACTTATTTTTTATATTGCGAAAAATAATGTAATTAGTCATTGAAAAACTCTTTTGGGTAAAACATAAAGCATTTAAACACCACGGGCTTTACTGGCATAATGCCCATCAGGTCGAAATCTAGCTCTCCGGGCCAGGGCCCTCGGGCTATTTCGACCTTCGGGATTATAGTCCCAGTAACCCCTTGATACATAAATAGCTATTATAAACAGGCATAATCTATTCAGGCAATTTTGGTTGGGTCATCAATCTAAAAATGTACTAAACAGGAGTTTTAACATATGTCCATTCATTTTTACTCTGTTAATCAGGAAAGCAAAAATGGTTTGGCCCTTAATAAACAAATAATTATTCTTAAAGTATACAAAAAGGGTTTTTTTCAGCAAAGTCAATAACATATAAACAATAACCGTAAATATAAAGAAATTGTTACAAACATGAAGCAAAAATGTTGGCGGCAGTTTTCTGCTGGAACAAAAAAATAAACAAAGCATGTATCTTTAAAAAAGCTGCTTTATTTATTCACTAATTTTTCGTCTCACTCTAACTGACTATTAAATGGGTCATAATATTAACAGTCAGTTTGCTTATTCTAAAATATTCACAAATGTTTGGGTTGTTGACTGATCTCCCTCACTCTGGCAAATTGTGGCTATAATATTTGGAAAGCAAATCCATTTTACAAAAAAATAATCTTGTAGAAAGGTATGTTTGAAATTTGTTGGTATTAGAAATTTGTTTGTAATGTTTTAGGAAAGTTCCCAAACCTTTTGGCAGTTCCAAACGTTTTCAATATTTTAAAATTACTGCTGAAATAACAAACAACAGTAAAATATTAAAATGGAACAACATATTTAACGTGCGCATACTCTAAAGTGTTGCAAACATTTCTAGCAGCCTCTGGAACAAACCCAATTAGTCTAAGGGCCAGCTTAAAGCAGACAACACATATTTTAACAAACCTAAAATTTCATCCAATGAGTCTGTTATACTCACTAAACAAGACATGGGGATTAGCTAAGCCCGGCCGCGGTGGGCCCCGGGTCGCGTAATTACATACTATACTATTACTCAGGCACCGGCGATGGGGTTGCTCTGAGTCGCGGTATAATTTAGTGACGAATTCGCCAATTTTCACTTCATAATATATTACACCCCCAGAGCGGCGGTCAAAAATATTATAAAAATGCTGTAAAAATTTGTATCATCATGCAAATGTGTTGAAATTCTGGATGGGGACTTACAAGGTATTTAAATGGGGGTTTTATTGCCTGCATAAAATCCTCAGACAGATTTATTTTGTTTAATGCCCTGAACTATTTAAATTATTGTATTGATACAATACCTGCCTTAACCTTACTCCCTTATCTTTATAATAACAAATAGCATAAGCATAATAACGTGTTGACAGATAAGTACTACATCACGGGGGAGTTATTTCAGAGGTACGTAGAGGAAGTATTGTTAGGTTCTCAAATGTAGGTTGTATCACAGTTGTATATTTTAAATTCTTAAATTAAAGTGGAAATCAAACCAGTTTATTTAGTATTTAATTTTTCTAATTATTACAAAAATACACTTTATAAATACGTTATGTACTTATTATATCATGTTAAAAAAAAAAAATAGGTATATAAATAAAACAACATTAAGCTTAAAAAAACGGGCATAGTTCATATAAAATAAAATTATGAAGGTAAAACAGAATGAAATAAAATACCTATACATAAGTGAGATTTAGCACTACTTCTGTTAACAAGGACCGATTCACTTAAGGATCTTAAGGCTTTGCGTTTTCTATTAAGATTTTCATATTTGGCGGGCCTTCCAGCCTGAATCCTTTTGGAACCAGACCTAAGGCCAGGTCTTTGTGTGCGCCTACTAATTGATGTCGGTTGAACATTAATTTTTTTTCCACGCCAAATATTTTTGATATTAGCAAATGCATGTAATAGTTCTGTAGGAGTTTTAATTTTTTCAAGACAATTATTTAGTCGAACGATAATGTTTGTTGAGTCTGGTGATATGTAATTTTTACACATGAGAAGTAGTTGAATTGCTAACATATGTCATTTCTTGAGAAAAAAAAACCATTACTAGGTGCTTTACCATAAAAAAGTTTTAAAAAGCAATAAATAATAATATTATTAAGAGTTCATAATAATCCGACACATTTTCACCGCCGCTCTCGGCCGTAGTATATTATAAAGCGAAAATTTGCGCGTATTGGTCACTACAATCTATACAGCGATTCAGAGCAACCTCTGTCGCCGTTGCTCTGAGTAATAGTATAGTATGTAATTACGCTCCCGGGTCACTCAGATGTGACAGGTATACATATCGGGTTGATTTCAAAAGTGTTTTATTAAGACTACCGTTTTAATATTTCATTGTAATCGGAAAATAATAATGGCAGACAATTTTAGCGGTTTTGACGTCACAACAGACACCTTTAAATGTTCCAAAAAATTTTAATTTCAAAAGTCTTTTAACAAATCTAAAATTTATATATGTTATAACGAATTTTGAACTTATATTAATTTTGGCAAACATTTTTTCCGGTTACAAAAACTCGGCCGACAGTGCAACCTTTCGTCCAGCGCGTACAGGTATAAAAATTGGGATAATTTTAATAGTATTAAAACAAGTTTGCTGTTTTAATTTTTGTTATATAGACCTCTACTATAATCGGATAATTTTAGCGCTTCTGACGTCACGACAGCCACTTTTGAATATTTCAAAAAGAAATAAATTTTGAAAGTATTTTTTCAAATCTGATATTTATATATATTGTATATATAAATAAATAAATAAATAAATATATATATATATATATATATATATATATATATATATATATATATATATATATATATATATATATATATATATATATATATATATATATATATATATATATATATATATATATATATATATATTATATATATATATATATATATATATATTTAGGTAGTAGTTATTTAAAATAAAATAACGTCCGTGGTGGCACTACCGCGTTGTCTAAAGGTCTGTGAAATCAATATTTGCATGTTTCAGTGCTTGGACAACGTTGCGGAACAACTGGGATGAAATAGTTAAAACCCGGAAAACCCGGCACTCACGGTACTTTGGTACTTAGGTCTATATATATGTATATATATATCCGTAGGATATAATATAAGTTAATAAATATTAAGTGTTATACATTTTTGTAATTGGGATAAGTTGATGATGGTTTAACGAAAACGAAACGACGTACGGAAAATCTCTCAAAGCTGTTTCGTAGAGCTTAAAAAGTGGCCATGAGAAAGTCTTTTGTTTTTTCATATCTCTTTAAGTAACGCAAAAAAAAATAAAAACGAAATCGGCAAATTTCGGTTTTTTCCGGATATCTCCGGAAGTACTCGGAATTTCGCAACTTTCTAAAGTGGAGATGGTTAGTTTCGCAAATACACAACTTTGTCATAATTTAACCGATTTCGTATCTCTTACGGTTTATGAGATCCCCATGCATGCACTCGAATCCTTGGCACCCTGTATATTATAGTCTTAAAATGGGCCTATTTTCCTAATTGCCAATCTTTATACCAATTAATGTGCTTACTCACGTGTATACAATTTTTTAAATTTATTTGCGGATTATTTATGGTAAATAAATTATAAGGGTAAATTTTATATTATGTCCATAAATATGCAGGCGCTGGACGAAAGGTTGCACTGTCTGTCGGGTTTTGGTAACCGGAAAAAATGTCTGCTAAAATTAATATAGGTTTAAAATAGTTTATTTAATAACATATATAAATTTTAAATTTGTTAAAATACTTTCCAAATTAATTTTTTTTTTGGAATATTCAAAGGTGTCAGCCGAGACGTCAGAACCGCTAAAATTGTCTGCAATCATTATTTTCCGATTACAGTAGAGATATATAATAAAATATTAAAACGGCAGACTTTTTAAAATACCTTTGAAATTAACCCAATTTTTATACCTGTCACACCTGAGAGACGCCGAACCCTCCGCGGACGGGCTTAGCTAGTCCCCATGTCTTGTTTAGTGTGTATAACACACTTACTGGATGGAATTTAAGGTTTGTTAAAATATGTGTTGTCTGCTTTAAGCTGGCTCTTAGACTAAATGCCTAATTGACCATATACCAGTGTTTCTCTAACCAAATGTTTATACTCTTTTTCATTGCAAGCAATAGTAATAAAATTTGACGAAATGGCTTAAGAATCGTAAACCATAGGTGCGCTGGTATATGTATCTTTATATATTTATATATTTAGATATATTTATCCTTTATTGCAAATAAGTTTAATAAATATTAAAAGTATTCCGATTTCTTGTGTTGTGTCTAACTGAACTAAAATTATACCGATTTTCTATCCTAATATTTTTATTATTTACTTTACCTATTTTTTGTATACGATTTAAATATTGATCATTCCATAACTAAAATAAATATTTGAATAAAATATATATTCTAGGAAGTTGTTAGGCCTAATTCAATCTGCCTTCCTAATGACGTACCGACGGTCATTATTTGGCAGTCCAATTAGGTTTGATTACTGTCTACCTGTGACAGTCCTTATTTGGCAAACTTATATTCTTTCTAAATGTGCAATTGCGTAATTCTTATTATTGTTACATTGTAATAGGGTTGCAGTTACCAAAATGGCTTGTTTAACAACACGTGCACACCTAGGCCATTTAACATTAAACAAAAAGCTTATTGTTAAAAACGTATTCGATTATATCACAAAGGAGCAAAACTGTGATTTAAGTGTAGATGATAGAGTTGAAAAATGTGCTTTAATGACCGGAGTTGGAAAAGCGACAGTTTAAAGATTCTAAAATAAGAAAAAGAGGGCGGTATAGCGTCACCAAAAAAACGACCAGGCAAAAAAGAACTTAAGATACCATATGACATAAAGCAAGCATTTTAACGTATTGTACATGGATTCTTTATCGACAAAAACCCGACTGTGGGTAGTATTTTTCGAGCTGTCGGAAATCATCCGGAACTGCCATTAATAAATGGGGGAAAACTATAGAGAATTTTACAGGGTTTGAATTTCAAGTGAAAGAAGTTTCAAAGAAAATCTTGAAAGTGGGAAGATTGTCCAATGGAAAAGAGATTATTTGAGAATGATAAAAAAATCCCGAAGGAAAAGCAATATATTATCTAGATGAGACCCGGATAAATGAGGGATATACGCTAAAGAAATTTTGGCAAGATGGGAATCTCACAACTGCTCGCCAGGCTTTTAATGAAGGTCTTTCTATGGGTTTAAAACCTTCATCTGGGAAGAGACGAAGACTAATTATTACTCATATTGGAAGCAAGAATGGTTTTGTAGACGGAGGTATTTTATTGTTTGAATCTAAAAAAACAGGAGATTATCACGAAGACATGGATTCTGATGTATTTGAAGACTGGTTTTCGCAGATGATCGACTTAATACCAGAGATTTGTTATTGTAATGGATAACGTAAGTTATCATTCTAAAAACTGGAATATGTCCCAAATTTAAGCTGGGTAAAAAAATTGAACCTTGGTTAATGCAAAAAACATTAAATTTCCTAAAGACAGTGTTAAGCGAGAGTTATTACACAAATTTTGTCATTGATGAAATAGCGAAAAAACAAAATATTAGTGTGTATTGGCTGCCACCAAATCACTGCGAACTCAACCCCATAAAACTTATATGGGCGCAAGTGAAAGTGAAGTTGCCAGAAATAATACACCTTTTAAAATCCCCAGAAAACTGGCAAAGATGTTTTGAACATGTCCTACATGAAGAAAATAAAATGTGAAAAATGGATATTGTGATGAAACTTGTTGAACCTCTTAAGGGCCACACAGACTATCGTTCTTTTTAACCTTCTTAATCGTCAATCAAGACTGATCAGCCGGACGATTAAAACTTTTATTTCCCTACACTTAATTCAATTCTAAACTGTTTCAATCGCTGAAAGCTGCAGCTGTTCACTTTTTCTTTCTTGTTTTGTGTCGTTCACCAAAAAACGTAAATAAAGCGTGTTTATTTGTTACAAGGATGACGATTAAAAACGTTCTGCACCACACACTTCGTTTTAAAATAAAGACGGAGGAATCGACGATTAAGATTTCAAGCGCGGCCAGAAATTTTCACCGACCGTGTTATGTTCGGTTTTGATCGCCACGATCAAAACTGCTTAAAAAGAACGAGGTCTGTGGGGGCCTGAATTATACAACTAGACTTAAATGATTCAACCAGTGAGGGTACCTAAAATCATCTGTCAGATATGGAAAATTGCGAGGTAGATGTGAGTAATACATTTAATATGATATGGATTCTGTACCCGAGAGCCAGAGTATGGTAAGTCGAAAATCTACTTTTCAGTAAAGTCATTGTATTGAATCATTTAAAAAAAAAATAAAATCGTAATATACTATTTTTCTAAATTAAGGAAATGGTTTATGTTCGATTTAGTTTTGAGTATTGGAGTAAAGAGAATATATTACTTATTTAAGATTATTTTTCATTTAAGTGACATTTTCACATTTAATTTGTTCTTAACATAGTCTGGCAATGTGGTGTATTTTTAATAAGCATTATTGTATAATTATAAATTTTTAACTTTAGTTTATTTTATTATTTTAATTAGTGCATTTTAAATATTTCAATAGTTTTTGTTGTACTTGTAAAATAATTGTTTTTATTGTTTTAAGTATTTTTATAACGTTAGTTTAAAGTATTGAAAATTGCTAAACAAAAATGTTATTTTGTCTTACACGTAAATAAATAAATAAAACTTGTAAATATTTTTTATATATTTTTAGTTAAACCTAGGTATTATTGTCGAATATTAAAATATATTATAAAAAATACGATTTATTAAAAAAAATACTTAGAACCTTTTTAACAAACACCAGCCCAAGTGTAAGCCACTGTCAAGGGTTTTATAGCATTATTTTGGCCGGCACTACGTTATTCTTTTGTTGTTTGACCCAAAGGGCTGCCTTATATTGAACCGGGGCCGGGAGGAGTACCGGCAGCATTCTAATTGTCTATTGAATCATTGTAAATTGAATTCTAAAATATTTACACCCGTACCAATACAAGAAGCTTATTAGCATAAATTTAATTATTTTATTACTATCGCTTGCAACGAAACAGAGTATAACTATGAAGTTACCAAAAACATTTACATTTATTGTTTTAATCAGTTAAGTACGACATCTTTTTTGTTAAAGTAAACATCCTAATAAGCAAATATTTAAATTTACCCTATGCAGCCAAAAGCCAATTTAATAAATTTTAGAAAGCAAATAAGGGATTCATGATTTCGCATTTCTCGTATTAAGGGATCAAGAGCGAACCGGAACGTATGCAGGTATTAAAATTAGAGGTCGTATTTATTTCCCCAATTTGCGGGTCGAATGACTTTCCATTTGTTTCCATTTATAGGATTGGTGCTTAATCTTTTGTATAATCAAGCAAATTTAGATGCGTATTATAAAGGATGTTTCAACAACACTTAAATTCTGTGCGCCATTTCCGTCGTTAAAAGTTTTAGTCGTCAATATTGAATGAGTGTGATGTAAAAATATTATTAATAGATAGCGTTTTACTTTACAAAAACCTTTAGTTATTGTAAAATCTTATTACAATGACTAAACAAAAAAAAGTAAATATGCGCAAATTACGTGAGGGTTTTGGTATACAACTCACGATTAAAAGATGAATTTAATTAACAATATTAAAGTGAAGTTTTAAGTAAAAGATGGGGCAAAGTAAAATGGAATTGCCATCCTTACTCTTACAAAATACAGCTGACACAAGACCTGAAGTCAGCCAATCATGTTTTTTTTCTTTTTTTAAAGTATTATGATAGGTAGGATTTTTTTTGCTTTATTGTATGTTTAGAAATTGTGTTAACAATGGTGGCCAAGTTGATAAATAAATCAATACCTACATCCATCACCATTACAATTAAAGTTAATAGGGATAATTTTTTTCAAAATTAGATAAACATTTTTTTACCATTACTTAATCTATCTAATAAAAGTGAAAGGTCACCCGTTCATTTATACATCTCTTCATTCATATATACATTGACTAATTACGAAATCAGCCAAGAAAGGATTTTAGGAAACCCCCTTCTAAAAAGGTAGAATGGGGGGGGGTAATACTTTTTATAGAACTTCTTCATTTCTGGACTTAGAAGTATAAAAAATGATGTAGGCAATAGGCTACGATGATCTGTTTTAACATTTTTGGAATTATGTGCAATATGGGGTTAAAGTGGGGATAAAAGTTTGCATAGAAAAATCGTCATTTTTGAAATTATTAATACGGGATTTGGTAGTTAGGCTTACGATTACCCAGAAAAATGGAAAACGTTAGCTAAGAAAGATTTTAAGAAACTTCTCCCCTAACGGGGTAGAATGAGTTATAATTATTTTCATGAAACTTCGTAATATCTGGATCATTATCATCATCACTGAGCCTTGTCTCGTCCACTATCCAGATATTCAACTATAATTTAGAACATATATGGAAAGGCAACAGCACGTGTCAAAATCCACAAAAACTTGCAAGACTTTCGCATTGAACGAGGAGTGCGCCATGGAGAGGTCCTTTCGCCAAAGCTATTTACAGCACTCTGAAAATATATGTTTAAAAGAATTGATTTCGGAGATATTGGCATAAACATAAACGGCGAAAAACTAAAACCATTTGCGATTTGCCGATAATAATGTTTTAATCACAGATCGTGTCGATGAAGCTAAGGATATGTTGCGAAGGCTACAGAATGCGTCGAGAACGGTGGGGCTTAACATAATTACTAACAAAACAGAATTTATGACCAATTTCGTGTTAATTAAGGGCATACCGCTGAATGGTAGTTTTTTAAGACAAACCAGCTTATATAAATATCTAGACCACAAAATCCGCAAACCACAACTAACCACAACTAACATAGGGTGTTTTTGGCAAATTAAGACATCTCTTTACATCAAATATCCCTATATGCCTAAAGAGAACGGTTTTTAATTAATGCGTATTGCCAGAACTTACTTACGGAGCAAAGACTCTTACCCTTTCAAAAAGTCGGTAAATAAATACGCATTGCACAAAGACGAATGGAAAGATCGATGCTGGGCCTTTCCCTCAGAGACAGAATCTCGAATAACCAACTACGACAAATGTTAGGTGTTACTGATGTGGTAGTGAGGATAACAAATTAAAAATGGAATTGGGCGGGCCAAGCAGCTAGGTTTGCGGATGTTCTATGGACGAAAAGGATTTTGGAATGGAGGCCTCGTCAGGATGCACATCGCAGTAGGGGACGCCCACCAACGTAATGGTCCGACGACATCAGGAGAATCCGGACAAATTGGTTAAATGCCGCACAGGACCGGCAAGGATGGATGGATGGAATATCTGGATAAAAAAGTATAAATATTGGTATGTATAGGTTATTAATTACGATAAAAATTATGTTTTAACATTTTTTTTTAAATTACATCTCTTGATGAGTTAAAATGGGGATGGAAGTTTATATAGAAAAATCGTCAATATTGAATTTGTAATTATGGTAGTTGGTTATTAGGCTTGATTAACGAGAAAAATAAAAGGTGGTAGTATTCTTGAAATTGTCGATGCTTTGTGCATCGTTGCTACTTGATTTTGCAATTTGCAATATCCCGCGAGAATGGGAAAAAACAAAACAGCCAAAATTGTGTAATTCACGCAGGCGAATCCGGGGGTGAAAAGCTAGTAATAATAATAAAGGTTAAAATTACTAGTAATGCCGTCGAATTTAAGAATTCTTGCCCTTTGTATCGTCTCAACCCCCCCCCTCCAATCAGGACAATATTTTTTTTACTTAATGGCTCGAGACAGGACTAGAGAACGCCCTATTCTGGCCAAGAATTATTCCCTTAAAGTATCTTGTTCTTTTGGCCAAATGATATTATTATTATCAGGATCAAACAATAAAAAATGTAGTAAATACAACAGTTTCATTAACAAGAAACGTTAATAAAAATTTCCTTTCTTTTATAAATGCCCTAAAATGTTTTCTTTGCGGTGTATAAGCGCTTAAAACACTTTCAGTTTGTGCTTTAACTGGAGACATTAACGGTTGTGTTGATTTGTTTGTAATCTAGGTGCACGGTGTGCGCCTATTATAACTTCGTTATCGTTCTACATACAGGTATACGATTTAAAAAGTTATGTAAAGTGGTTTCTGAGATATTCGATTTTAAAATTTTACATTTTACCACTGGCTTACTGACTCACTGACTCATCGAAATTGTAAAGACTTCGCGAGGGATCGGGAACTTAAAATGTGGTCCGTAAGTAGAATTTCGGACACAAGTAAAGGAAAAAAACTAAAACTGGACACTTTAGCTTGGAACGCCCTGTAATACGGACGCTAATATCGTATATTTAGAGAGTAACTTAGAAGTTTGCCATCTGCCTTAAACCTGGGGTTACATTTGGTTTAGAATTTAAAACGAAAGCAGGATTTTATTCGCTAAAGAAAGAAAATTGCTACATTTTTTCCATCAGACCTTAAACCAGGCGCGAATTAAGAAACATTTTTAAATGAGCAATTTCGTACTACATTTGCGCTCCAAAGGTAAGGTTTCATTTACAGAGCTAGATATAGTGAGAAAAAAAGGCATGCGAAACCCCTGTTTCCCATTTTTTTCACTTAATGAACTCAGAAAAAAGAGAAGTAATCCCACCTAAAACACTTATACAGGGTCGTCCTCCGGCGGTATCTCGAGAACCCTTTATCGCATAGGTTTAGGAAAAAATATTTATAGTAAAACCAGCCTGGCGAAAATGCTGGAAATTAT
Organism: Listronotus oregonensis; assembly: GCA_019359885.1. Classification (NCBI taxonomy): domain Eukaryota; kingdom Metazoa; phylum Arthropoda; class Insecta; order Coleoptera; family Curculionidae; genus Listronotus; species Listronotus oregonensis. Next base: position 64,608 of record JAHBCN010003230.1, on the reverse strand, counting down.
TTTCAAGTTTCTAATTCCACCGCTAGGGGGCGTAAAACTAAGAACAAATGTCGTTAATAGTTTTCTCACAAACTATGTAAAATAAGGAAACTTTTTTCTTTAAAGCCTTTTTCCCTAACCTGTCAAACAAAGAGGGGGAGGAGCAAATGTAATAACTTTTCCGCTTAACCGATTCCGATTGATAAACTAGGTCTCGTTTAAAAAGGGCTGAAGATAAAATATTGGTATATCTAATGTATTTTATTGCCTTATACCTATACCTTAAGTCCAAAATTTCTGTCAGTGACTCATTTAATACCGGCCACCCAAACGACGAAGCGGATGAATAAAAAAATCTAGTAAATGATTTTTAAGCCTATAATATACTTTGCCGCTTAAATAACAGTGAACCGGCCAAAAGTTTCATCGCTACGTTGTCATAATTCGCGAGAATAAGTTACCAGCCATCGCATTTAAAATAGCACGCCAATATGTATTGAAATTATTGTTATCGAAAAGACAATAAATGTGGCAACACACATTCCTTAGTTTACAACTTGAACAGAATTGAAAATAAGCGTATCGACAGGGTTTTCCTACTGTTCGATGATTTTATTTAGTTATTATTGATTATAGACAGATTTTGTGAGTTTAAATTTTAATTGCTATACACTACTATACAGGATATTTTCTAAAGATTGTAAATTTCTAGTTTTCGTAATATAAGTTATGGTTTTGTGACATTTTTATTATAGTTTATCTTATTTAGTGTATGTTATTGTATATAAAGATTTAGTGTTGTTAAGTGCTTTTAATTCAGTAAACTAAGAATATTAACCAACCGTCAACTAGTAATCCGCCTAAAAAAAAAAACTCAGTTAACGGTAAAAGAACGAATAATGGTTGAAAATGTTTACCATGAGATTCGGGAACGAAATCCTGAACTAACCACTTTGGATGCTGCAGAGATATGTGCAACTTTAACAAAAGTTTTTTCGCGTACTGTATTCAGAATTTTAAAAGGCAAATAAACAATATTAGTAATTATTCGAATAACTGGAAAATGCGATTTTTTCGCTATTTTTGCACACTCCCTACTTTCCAATTGTTAAACATGAATCAGAAGTTGTTTTTTTGGCCGCCTCTTATAGTATTTCAAAAAAATAATAATTACATTTTTTAATTACATTTTACGACATATTTCCTTAAATTCTGTTATTTGCACGAAAACATATTTATACACATACATACTATTTTAATATTTAAAAAAATCACCCAAAAAGCACGGAAAAAACCTTCATTTTCAATAAAAAGTAGGTAAAACGTTTAAGTTCGAATTCAACACGAAAATCTAAAAAGGTTGACCTGTTGCCAAGTTGTAATAGTTTTCTTTATGACATTGTTATAAGGTATGCGGATCTTGCTTCGCTCGGCCCGCGATGTTTGATCAAAAATATACACTAAATATGAAACTCGAAAGACACAAAATAGTTATTGGATTTTACAAGCTTTCGTGTTCCTTATATAGTGGATATTTTTGATGAAGCATTGCGTGCAAATATCGTATTTAATATTGAATTTGCAAGATCGGTGGTAAATTGGCAAGTCGGTGTAACTTGGATTGTCTATCGTTCTGTTTTTACGTCTTTTTTAATTTATGTTAAGACTGAAATTTTATTATTTTTTTCATGTAAAATTTTGAAAAAAAATATTATTTTTATTGCAAAAACTATGAGGAATCGCCAAAAAAACTCAAATTTGTGTTCAATGACCTCAAAATAGGAGGTGTGCAAAATTTAGCAAAAAATTTACATTTTTTATTAATCCGAATAATAACCAAAATAATATAGGCTTGTAACTAATTTAAAGGGTTGATGAAAATGTGAGAAAATAACTTTTGCTTGTAAAAAATATTTTCATGTTTTGACGAAATTTTATTATTTATTTTCTGAAATGCACACGCCACTGAAATTGATTCCCCTGACGCCGCACAACACGGGACACTCTAAAGGCGAGCGATGCGTCATTGACAGAAATTTTGGACTTGAAGTATAGAGACTGATTTGTGTCAGTGTAAGAAATTTTGACAATTTTTTCGAAAAATTTAAATACAATGGTATTATTATTCTAAGCTCATAAAAGAGCATAAAAAAGTCAAGAAACTGGTGAAAACTGCATTTTGATATCTTAATTAATTCTTGACTTATTGCTGAAAAACTGCGTTACTCGTATTATTTCCTATTTTAAACTGTCAGATAATTAACGCGGCGTTTTTATCGAGAATGCCATGACAACAAAAACCATTTGTTTTTTTACGAATAATAAATAATATCAATAATATCCTTATTATTTTTTTTATCATCAATTTAATAACAGCAGTTTTTCTTAAACGGGTTGTTAAACGTCAAAACACTTTTTATTAAAATACCGTCTTTCAGAATATCTTCTGGAATATTGTCTGGCAGCCATAAAGGCATTTTGAAAATTTTAAAAATAAACGGCTAGCATATCGTATATCGTATGCCTCGGTGGTAGAATAAGACATAATTTAGTTACTTACTACTTACTAACGATTAACAACACTACTACTAATAATAATAACGATGAACTGCGATAAACAAGAACTAAATTTAAAATTATCATGTTTGACAAACAATGCACTTGTCATTTTTGGCGTCTCTGTTTTCTGTGATTTTTGACGTCCCGGCACTCTAGATAAAAACGCCGCCTTGTTTATCTAACAGCTTAAAATAGGAAATGATACGAATAATGCAGTTTTTCGGCAATAACTCGAGAATTAATTGAGATATCGAAATGCGGTTTTCACCAGTTTCTTTATTTTCTTCTTTTTAATGGGCTTATGAAAATAATACCATTGTATTTAATTTTTTCGAAAAAATTACAAAATTTATAACTTTAACACAAATCAGTCTTTTTGGATAAAACAAAAAAAAAATAATTATACCAATATTTTATCTTAAGCCCTGGTAAAAGCTCTTTCAAACGAGATCTAGTTTGTTAAAATCGGTTAAGCCGAAAAAATGGTTTTTATTTTTTTTAATGTACATTTGCTCCTTCCCCCTTTTTAAATATGACATGTTAGGGAAAAACGCTTGAGAGAAAAAAGTTTCCTTATTTTACATAGTTTGTAAGAAAACTATCCACGACATAAGTTAATATGGCATATTTGTCAATAATCCGTGTTTTTAATTTTGTTCTTATTTTTACGCCCTCTAGCGGTAAAATTGGAACCTTGAAAATAATTTCCAGTATTTTCTCCGGGCTGGTTTTACTATAAATATTTTTTCCTAAACGTATGCGATGAAGGATTCTCGAGATATCGCCTAAGGGCGACCTTATCAGGACACCCTGTATAAAAAAGGGCCAATTTCCTATTCGAAAATCTCAGACTAAGATTAAGGGTCTGTTCAGAATTTTATTCCACTCTTTTTTGACTAGGCAAGTTTTTTAACTGATGCGTCGGTATAAAAAAATAACTATAGTAATAAAAAAGAAACTTTTTTTCAGACAAATCAGTAATAAACTTGCCAAATCAAAAAAATAGGTGTAGAGAACTTAGCCTAATTTTAGATCTTGGTGCCTTAAAAGGCCAATATTTTTGGATAGGAACTTGGTCCAATTTTACATAAGTGTTTTTGGCGGGATAGGCGTATCAGCACATATGTTGTTATTTAAAAATAAAAAGAGGTCCGTTGATTTAAATGCATGTTGTCATTGTTGTCAATGTTAACAAAGATAAATAAATGCGACGAACGTCACAGGGATAAAGTTATTGCACAAAATACTCACTTTGTTGCTATAACTTGGTTGCGTATTTTGTCCCTGTTATACAGTGCCTTTGTAAAGTATTGGAAAAATTTGTTAAAAATTTAGGTACAGTAAAACTTGTCTATAACGGCCACCATAAAATTAAAAATAATTGGCCTTTATAGAAGGGTGGCCAGTATTGCTAGGTAACAGTTAACCATTCGAGGCTATAAAATTTTCCACTTTTAAATTGATTGCTGCTTCAAGTGCTTTTTGATTAATTAAGGGTCCAGATATTACCTCTTGCTTTGCAGAACAAATTGTAGACGACTTGGTCTACTGCCAATCCTCCTGACTTCTGGAATTTCCTCTTTTGTTCTAAATTAACACCTTCTTTAAACATTCGATTTGGTTTTCCTTTATTTTTGATATTATTATTTATTTGGAATTTTCTAACACCAAACTTTTCATCCAGTTTTCGCGAACACAAAGCATACTTTTCACTTTTCGCGATAACATTATTTTTTCCTTCCGTGACAAACGATTTCGTTTTGGGGACATGATTAAACACTTTTCGATCCTGAACACGATAGCTTCGTTCTTATCGATATAGACTCAACTAATGTGCAGATAATCTTCCAAGCCACTAATGCTATTTGAAACTGGTCATAAATATTATTGTTGGGTATTTTCACCTTTAAAATTTGCCGAATAGCCCAAAGAAATTCCGGCCAATATAATAAGGTTGATTTACCTAAAATAGGTTATAAAAATTGAGATTTGTCTGGCCGTAACTATTTTATAAGGGTGTCCATTATCTAAGGGTTTTTATATACGGGATTATCTATAAAACAGATTTTTGTTAGCTTGAAAGTGGCCGATAACACAGGTGGCCGTTATAAACGGGTGTCCGTTATCACAAGTTTTACTGTATTGACTTTTGGAGAAAACGCTTAAAGTAGTAAAGTACAATTTTCTTTTGCGAATTTTTTTACATAGAATTTATGTATACAGGGTGAATGCTGTAGAAGGTATTTTTTAATCTTTACGACACCTTACGAAGAATTAGTACCAAAGTACCAGAGTACCGTAAGTGCCGGGTTTCTCGATGTTTAACTCATCTTTCCCCAGTTCTGACAACGTTGTGCAAGCACTAAAACATGAAAATGTTGCATTTTACAGTATCTTTTAGACATCAGCATAACGTCATTGTTTCAACCCCTAACTGTTTCTTAGACATTTTTTTACATCCGATAATTTTAAGTATGGATAGAACAACAAAAAATATAAAAAAAGCTTTAAAAATAGTATTTTAATAGTTATAAAAACAACCATATTAAAGACTTGTATTGAGCATTGTGCGCTGCTTGACGATGAATAAATTCTTTTTGAATATTTTAAATAACTTCCGAAGGTATATGTTATATTTTAGGAAAGTTTGTTTTTAATTTTCTGGCTTTTAACAATACATTTTACTTTTTAAGCATTCCCAAAAACGTCATTCAGGAGCGATAATCTGGCGATCTGGACGGCTACTCAATTGGTTCCCGTCTCCTAAGCGATTACGAAAGACCTTATTTAAACAAGCCCGTAAGGTGCTACATAATGGATGGGTTTTAGGTTGTTTCATTTGGGATACTCGCCTTACTACTTTTTGGAAAATGGGATCTCTTCGGTCCAGGTATCGGGGTATACGAGCTGACCTTGTCCAGCCCTATTGACCCCTATGAACATGCAGATCGCCTGCAACAAAAAAGAAGAAAACCATTCAAAAAAACAAAAATCACAAATATTAATCTACGTTTCGGTGGCTTTAATGACTATAATTGAAAAGCGACAGTTTACAGAATTCTAAAACAAGAAAAAGAGGGAGGTATAGTAGAATTTCAGATAACAGATGACAAAAAGCAAGCAAATAGACGTATTGTACATGGTTTCTTTATGGAAAAAAAATCCCGACTGTGGATAGTATTTTTCGAGCTGTCGAAAATCATCCGTAAGTGCCAGAAATAAGTAAGGTAAAACTATGAAGAATTTTAAAGGGTTTGAATTTCCAGTGGAAGAAGTTCCAAATAAAATCTTTGTTAATAGAAAGTGGAGAGATTGTCCTTTGCAAAAGAGATTATTTGAGAAAGGTAAAAAGAGCTCGTTCCGTAAAAAAGCAATATATTATCTAGATGAGACCTAGATAAATGAAGGATAAACTCTAAAGAAATTTTGGCAAGATCTCACAACTCGCCAGGCTATTAATAAAGGCCTTCCCACGGGTTTAAAACCTTCATCTGGAAAGGGACAAAGACTAATTATTACTCATATTGGAAGCAAGAATGGTTTTGTAGACGAAGGTCTTTTATTGTTTGAATCTAAAAAGACATGAATTCTAATGTATTTAAAGACTGCTTTTCGCAGATGATCGACTTAATACCAGAGGGTTGTGTTATTATAATGGATAACGCAAGTTACCATTCTAAAAAACTGGAATATGTTCCAAATTTAAGCTGGCTTAAAAAGATATTGAACTCTAGTTAAAACAGAAAAACATTAAATTTCATAAATATAGTGTTAAGCGAGGGTTATTACATCTAGTAAAATTGAAGTGGCGATAAATAAAGTTAGTTATACAAATTTCGTCATTAACGAAATAGGGAAAAAACAAAATATTAGTGTGTATCGGCTGCCACTTTAACACTGCGAACTCAACCCCATAGAACTTATATAGGCGCAAGTGAATTGTATAATTTAATTTGTCTGTATTATATTTGTGAAATAATACAACTTTTAAAATAGCGGAGGTTAAAAAACTTTTTCAAAATGCCATATCTAATGTTTCCACAGAAAACTGGCCAAGATGTGTTGAACATGTGCTACATGTAGAAAATAAAATGTGGAATATGGATATAGTAGTCGATGAAACTGTTGAACCCCTAATTATAATGCGAGACTTAAATGATTCAAGCAGTGATAGTTCCTTAAGTGATTTGTCAGATATGGAAAATTGCTAAGAGGTAGATGTAAGTAATACATTTAATATGATGAAGTATTTTTAAGGTAAGTTTAAAAGTATTGACAATTGCTAAACAAAAATGTAATTTTGTTTTGCGGGCAGATAAATAAATAAAACTTGTAAATATTTTTTCATATTTTTACTTAAACCTAAGTATTTAATTGTCGAAAATTAAAATATATTATCAAAAATACGATTCTTATTAAAAAAAAAACTTAAACCTTTTTAACAAACACCAGCCCAAGCGTACGCCACTGTCAAGGGTTTTTTAGCATTATTTTGGCCGACTCTACGTTATTCTCTTGTTGTTTGACCCAAAGGGCTGCCTCATATTAGACCGGGGCCGGATGGAGTACCGGCAGCATTCTAATTGTCTATTTAATCATTGTAAATTGAATTCCAAAATATTTATACCTGTACTAATACAGGAAGCTTATTAGCATAAATTCAAATATTTAATTACTATCGCTTGAAACAAAACAGAGTATAGTAACTTTGTTAATGTTCTTATTTTCTACAGCTAAAAACAAATAAATATGAATTGTCAAGACTTCTGACAAGCAGCATACTATGTACAATTTGAACATGTAATTTATTTTTTAAAGTTTTTATTGCCACTTAAATAATTAACCGTTTCCTTTGTTTCTTTTTTATTTAACCCAAACTCAAAATTATCTTATTGGATGTATGAAAATATGTTTTTTTTTAAACTTCGTAATAAAAAATGTTGGTTATCATTGAAAAAAAGAATCAATGTCGTCAAACTTGCACTTGGGCCACCCTGTACATATTAATTTAATGCGAGAAAATGTGCAAAATAGTTATTTTCCTAACAAGTGCGGAAGGTGATACTTTTCCGCACGCGGCTGCCGTTACACGAACGACGCGCAGCGGAGCCAAGAGCGAAAAAGTTACTTTCCGCAAGTGTTAGGAACAATATTTTTCTACAAGCGAGAGGAAAAACCAACATAATTTTAAAGATTTATGATTAAAATATTATTTATTAACGAAGGAATTTATACACTAATTATTATTATTAACATTTATAGTAAAAGTGCAATTGCCGCGTTTTGCAAATTTATTGCTGACGCGAGTTGCTTTTCTGTAGAAAACGTTGACGGCGGCGGCGTTGGGTTCTTGATGAGTCAATCTTTTGCAACTATGGAAGTAGTTTCTTGAGCCGAGAGGTGTAGTACATTGGAAGATGGCATAGACGGTTGTTTCTGGATAGTGGAAGGTGTTTCGGTAAAATTGAGTATTTTTTTGGAATATCCTTTTTAAAATTTGTTGAATTCTCGAGGTATCCCTCAGCGACTGATGTAGACTTCCAGCCTTCAATACGTTTAATGTTGGATATTTGTTCTTCGGAGTTTGCGAGAAATGTTGCAGATGACCGGCGAAAGCTATGCCCAGTATACAATTCCGGGTTAAGAAGTTTTTAACTGGCATACTTTCATTTTTGGCATCTCCAGAAATGACTAAGCTTCTAGAGCTTTGATTGTTTGAGTCTCGGATGTATATCAATACTAAATTTCCTTAGTCTTCAATATGGTCCAGACATATTTTTGTTAACTCCTTTCTACGACAAGCGCCCGCTAAGCCAAAAATCGTAGCCACTTTTATATGTAAATAAGTATCATCTGGCGCTTCATTCATAAATTTTAATATTTCTTCTTTTAAAAAGACTTTAGCCTTTGTGGATCTAAAACCAAAGCTTTGTTTTTTAATGTAGGCCTAAATCTATTCTTTCTATTCTTTCGTGACTTAATGATACATTTTAGCATAGGGTATCTAGACCATAATGCATTGGGTTTACATGTTTTTGATAAATAAGAGAAATAGGCCAGAAAAGACTTCACACCCTTACTTTGACACCAGCTTTCAAACATAACAAATTCTTTTCATACCTGTGACGAGATTTCACGGGCAGGAGATCTATACTTGCATTTCTATTGCTATTTTTCACACGCAGATTAGTGCGGAAAAGTATAGTTTTCCGCACGCTTGTAGAAAAACAATTTAACTTTACAAATATGCCCAACTTATGCACTGTATATTATTTGCTTGCATGACTCTCGCTCTTGTTAAATCTATCAGTCTTCAGTTTGACTTTTATTCTTTGATTTTACAGTCACCGAAATTACTTTTAATATGCTTTGTTGCTTAGTACGTTAAATTTAGTTTAATCTTAACCGACAAAAACCTCAGCAACATAACAAGTAAGTTACATAATTTACAAAAACTTATTATCAAGTAATTGTAAATAAAATTTAAGTTAACTAACGAAGTCGGAAGTCAAATCTAAAGTAACTTTAAACAACAAAGAAGTTAGAGAGAGAAAGAGATTTACATTCTAAAGTAAATTTTATAAGTTTGCCTGCCCGACCATTTCCTCTAACGAGTGTTTTGCCCTTTATTTGTTTTAAGCAGAGAGAAAACCTCAAAAGCTTTTGAATCATATATCTTTGCTTGTTTGGGTTTCCTTTTAGTAATTTATTATTTTTAATGGTTTGGTTATTTACATTTTCTTATTAAAAATGTGTTTAAAATGTAAATAAGGTACATTTGAAGGAATTTATAAAATATCTATTGAATAATTAAAAAAATTAGTTATTTATCTTAAACGTACAATGAATTTTTCTCGTGAAGAAATCGCTTTACGAAATTTTGTTTTTTTATACTATTTTTTGGGTGATTTTTTAAAATAATTTTAAACGTACTCCAATCCATTCGACACTATTGTAAACATTTTTCTTCATCATTAATTAAATGAGAATAGAGAGTGTAGCATTCTCCTTACGTTTTTTGTCGCAGTTAACTTGGAAGCACCCACATTCTTTTCCTTGTTTCAGTTTTTTTTCTTGCGTTGATAATATTATCTTCTTTATCAACAATAAAAAATATAACAGCTTATTCTTTAGTCGAAAAGTTCAATGATATTTTTAGGCCGTAAATATTAAAAGCAATTAAATATTTTAACGTTTATATTATTATTAATTATGAGCAAAATACATCCACTTCGATTATTGACGGTCCAAGACTGAATCGTGAAGTGGGTTAGACTGTCTAATGTAAACATGATTATATTTTACCTGACCGAGATCGGACCGCGAACGAACCGTGATCGACCTTATAGTGTGGATCCAGCCTTAGACTGAATCCATACTGTGCTATAAGGTCTGGTAAAATATAATTACTTGAAAAACAATGTGTGCATTCAGACTATCCGTAACAGTCAAGTTCCGGTTGAATCCCATTCCAGTCGCGAGCAGTCTTAAAGCAATTTTGTTTGAGTGAGATAGAACTTGTCACGTCATGTGAATCGCTAACTGCAAGGGGAATGTCAAATTTGAAATGCAGAAATTAAAAAATTCAACTTTTCTGAGTCAAAAAAAAAATTTTATAGGTCATTGCTTTATAAACTACCGCCACCATGGATAAATTAACTCTGTTACTGTCAAATTAGACAGATGGACAGTGTCCTTTCTGTAAAATAAAACTAGTCGTAATGATTTTGTCTTTTATTCAATTTATATATCAACTGGATAAACACTTGAAGTAAAGTTAAGAACACCTATTCTATATCGCCTTCCGTTTCAGTTGTTGGCCAAGCGGTAATGCTCCTCCAAACCAAAAAGTCCGATGAATTTTTGTGTATTTAATATTCTGCTTTATTTTGATAGGTACTTGGTGCTTTTCTTACACAACGTTAGACCTTCTCATTCTGGCCGGTGAATACAGGGCATTAATAAACTCAGGCACTCTTAGTGGTTGGAAATGGTCAAATGATGGAAGGAGGCAAATGTTTTCTTTTGAGATCTGCACTCTTCCTGATTCATTACTCAGGCGGTTTGTAATTGTACAACTTTATAATCGTATAAATCCCTAGACACCTGAATAACTAAGAACTTTCGATTTTTGAATGAAATATTAATATATTCTGATGATGTAGAATCGTTCTTTAGCTGTCGTTTAAGCGCAGTCAAGGCAGAATGAATGCCTCTCATAGGGTAGTATATCGAATCTTCAATCTTTTGAGTTCAATCATACCTTAAAAGCAACAACTGTATTTTTTTGTTCTGCCAGAGCAGTTGCGCAAAAAACATGAAGGGTTTTATAATTTTGCAAATTCTATCAAATATTTTAAGGAAAGAACATACATCATGCACTTTACCGTTCTTCATAGATGTAACAAGAAATGTTTTTAGATTTCAAATTGTGGATTCCAAATACAACGTAAGCTGAGAATAATAAAGATCCTGTACAGAATTTATGAACATTATAAAATCAATGCATATTCTAATGTCTTCTCATCCTCTTACTTTACAAATCTAACGAACTCTGTTTTTTTTGGACCATAAGTTCGGACTGCTACTCTCTTTGCATTTTCGTTGAGGGTGTCACTCTTATTTTGCATTGATCTCACAGGTATTGCAGGTACTTTTCTGGCGACCAAATTTTAAATCATAATTTCTTTGGGCAAAAAATTAAGAAATTTTATCATTTGATGTTTCTTCGAACATTTCATACATTGTTTTCACGGATAATTTAATCCAAAATAATTTCTTTACTTGTATAATGCGAATTTTACATAGATTCATATTTCACGATATTTGCAATGATATTCTATGATTTCCACTAATATTTTACGCATGTCTGGCTTTTGATTTCTTAAAAGAAATATAATACGTTCGCGCTTCTTAAGTGCCGTAAACTGATAGAAAAGCTCGCGTTTGTATTCTACGAACCGTTCAAAATATTTAACACTTAACGATTTGTTTGAACTCAGCGCCGATACTTTCGAAAACAGAATTAGTTCTAATAGTTATAAATGAATCTTGTAGGTCTTTAGTTTCCAATTCAGAATGAAATTTAGCATACATTGTTTCTCTTCCTCACTCAAACGGTTAAACATTTCTTGAAGCAACTGAAAAAAAATAATTTTCCTAACCAAAAAAAAATTTTTTCTCAAAATGTACAAAATTTGGGTTTTTTTTCCAAATTTTTTTCATCTCAGTTTATTTTTTTTTTAAAAAAATTTTTTTTTTAAAAATTTTTTTTTTTCCTTTTTTTTTTTTTCGTTTTTACCCACTTTCTCTGGTTTTTTTTCCTCGTTAAATAATAAAAAAAATTAAAAGAATAAAATTTTTCCCTTTTTTAAAAATTTAAAAATTTCCGTAAGTAAAATTATTACTTTTATTATAATGACAAAAAACATCCTTTTATTATTGGAACGGCCAAGGAATGTATGCTTTCTAGAAATGTTTTCCTGGTCCCCTTTTTGCGTTAAATTTCCCTTTCGATCGGGGAATTAAAGGGTTTTTGCATCAGTTTTTACCAGTTAAAATCAAATTCTTAATCTCTTTTGCCCAAAAAAATTCCCCCCCTTTCGATTGCGTATCGATAGTATAAATGCTCTTTTGTTCCCGGTTTAGTCAGCTACTACCTGTTTATGCGACAATTGCATCAAATGTAATTAATGTACATTTAAAGGATTTTATAAAATTTCTATTTAATAATTGAAAAAATTGATTATTTACCTCAAACATACAATGATTTTTTCTCGTAAAAAAATCGCTTCACGATTTTTTACTATTTTTGAGGTGATTTTCTTTAAAATCATTTCAAACTTACACTAATCCATTCTACAGTATTGTAAAATGTTTCCTTATCATTATTTAAGTAAGGATAAAGAGTGTTGTACTTTCCTTTCGTTTTTCTTTGCAGTAAACTTGGATGCAGCCACATTTCTCTTCTTGTTTTATGCTTTTTTCTTGCGTTGATAATATTATCTTCTTCATCAAGAATAAAAAATTTAACAGCTAATTCTTTAATTGAAAAGTTTAATGACATATTTTCGCCGTAAATATTGCAAGCAATTTAATAATTTAACGTTTATTTTATTATTAATTATGAGCCAAATACATCCGACTTTAATTATTGACGGTTCAAGACTGAATTGTAAAGTGAGACAGATTGTCTAATGTAAACATGCCTTAGGCTGGATCCACACTATAAGGTCGATCACGGTTCGTTCGCGGTCCGATCTCGGCCTGGTAAAATATTATTAAATGAAAAACAATGTGTGCATTCAGATTATCCGTAACAGTCAAGTTCCGATCGAATCCCATTCCAGTCTCGATCAGTCTTGAAGAAATTTTGTTTGAGCGAAATCGAACTTGTCACGATATGTATCGATAGTATGAATGCTCTTGTGTTCCCGGATCAGTCAGCTACTACCCGTTGAAACGTAATTGCATCAAATGTAATTAATGGTTGTTTAAAAGTTATTTAATTGGTTATTTTCGTTGCGGAAACTTGAATGCACGCACATTTCTTTTCTTGCTTCATGTTTTCTTCTTGCGTTAATAATATTTTTTTCTTTATCAAGTATAATAGATATAACAGCTAATTTTTCAATAGAAGGTTCAATGACATTTTTGGGCCATGAATTAAAAGCAATTAAGTACTTTAACCTTTATTTTGTTATTAATTATGAGCCAAATACATCCGAATTCGATTATTGACGGTTCAAGACTCAATCGTGAACCGAGTCAGATTGTCTAATGTGAATATTATTAGATTTTACCAGATCGAGATCGGACTGCGAAAGAACCGTTATCGACCTTATAGTGTGGATCCAGCCTAAGTGTACCATTTTTAATGCCTAGTAAGTATAACTTGGATGCACCCACACTCTTTTTCTTGTTTCATGTTCTTTTCCTGTGTTAATAATATTATCTTTTTCATCAAGAATAAAAGATATTACAGCTAATTCTTCAATCAAAAAGTTTAATGACATTTTTTGGCCGTGAATATAACAAGCAATTAAATACTTTTACCTTTATTATATTATTAATTATGAGCCAAATACATCCGACATTGATTTTATTGACGGTCCAATGTGAACATGTTTAGATTTTATCCAAACGAGATCGGACCGCGAACGAACCGTGATCGACCTTATAGTGTGGATCCAGCCTAAGTGTACCATTTTTAATGCCTAGTATGTATTCTAGTACTTTTTGACATCTGTGATAGGTAACTACATGCAAGGCCAGTCGCATAGGTATTTTTAAAAATAATTGCCAATAACAGGGATTTGTACACTACAAAGTTTATTTTATTTGTCAAATATCATTTAGTAGATTTACTTGATTTAATTTCGTGAATAGCAATGTGATGTGTTTTTATCTTGCAGCCGGTTTATATTTATGCAAAAAGTATTTGAGTATCTTTCGTGCTATTTTATGTATTCGTGTAGTCTCGCCAATCTAGATTTTTTAGGTTTGTTAAAATCGTAAAGCAAAAATCTTTTTGTGAGTGGCATCGCATTAGTGTAATATTTTTAATTTCTATTAAGTATTCTACTCCTTTTTGGACATCTGTGGACCAACCAAACCCTAACCAACCAACCCTACTTATTTGTTTATTAACTTTTAGTTTCTGCACCATCCTGAATTCTAAATAAAACCTTTTTACTGTCTAAAAACTTTTCGAGAGGTTTAGTGGACGACTTATTGCTTTAAATACACAAGTCGACATAATTTTTGTAACATCGATGAGATTGCTTATTTTGCGTTTCATTTGGGAATTTATTAAAACACTTTTTCCCAGAAATGGCCTAGCACGTCCCATTTTAAAGTACCTGCTTCTCTATTATATAATGCGATACTTGAAATAATTTTTACCTGCCTTAGGACCTTAGTACAAGAAGACCGAAGAGGGGTTATTTTCACAGTATTGTACAAACTTTTAAGAATTTTATTGTTTTCTGCAGTTTGGTTTGTTTCTGTCTCGTTTACAATACAGTCAAGTGTTTAAGTCGATTTTTTGATATAAAATGGAAAGTTCGAGTTGTCGATGTTGCAAAAATCCAGCCGATAGGTTTTGTTATATATTATTATGGGGACGATTTATTTTAAAGTCCCAAGTTAGATCTGTATCTGAGGAAGTCAAAAAGCTTATTTTTTATATTTTAAGTGCCAAATTGGGGATCAAGATAAAAGTTGGGCTCCTCATGTTTGTTGTGTGAGTTGCCACGTTAATTTAGTGCAGTGGATGTATCGCAAGAAAAATTCTATGCCGTTTGCTGTTCCTCTGGTGTGAAGAGAATCTACTGACCATGTAAGTGATTGCTATTTTTGCATTACTACAACAAAAAAAATTCAAAAAGCATAGAGACAAAATATATATCCAAATTTGCCTTCTACGCTATGGCCAGTTCCTCATTGCCAGGAACTACCGGTTCCGACAGCGCATTTAAACTTGGACATTGTATTTTCCATTAATTTTAATTGTTTATCAAAATCTGATTCCCAACTTCCGGAGAACACCAATTGTGACCCAACAATTTTACCAACTACCAGTGAACCTCAGTTAATAATTCAAAATGAATTAAATGACTTGGTACGTTGCCTAGGATTGTCAAAATAAAAATCGAAACTTCTAGGTTCCAGACTTCAACAGTGGAACTTGTTACATAAAAAAGCAAGTGCTTACTTTACCGAAAAAGAATGTCACATTATCAAGTTTTTTTAATCGAAGGGTCGCTATGTGTCTGTTGTGATATGCATGCTTTAATGAATGAGCCAATATATGAAACATGACTCTAGCGAGTGATGCTTATTCATAGATTCGTTGAAATATAGCCTAAAAGCAATCCTGCTTCATAATGGAAACAAAAAAACCATCTTTGTTTTAGCCCATCCAGTGACAATGAAAAATATTAAATTGTGTAAATATGAACAGTATTAGTGGAAAATCTGTAAAGATTTAAAAGTCATAGGTATCTTGCTAGGACTTGAAGGGGGTTTTAAAAAATATTGCTGTTTTTTGTGTCTGTGTGACAGTAGGACAACAAAAGAACACTAAACTAAAAAGGATTGGCCTTATGGAGCTTTTTTGAACCTGGTTAGGTTAGGTTAGGTTTAAAGTGAGTGGACTTTTTACGCCCTCCACTGCGACCGCTTGGTCCATTGTGGCTCACACCTTTTTATATTTCTCCCAATAGGATCGGACTTCTAATAAATCCGATATCAGATTGGGAGAGAGAGTTCTTACATCTTCTCTTACTCGTGTCCCCACCGGACACGAGCACTGTTCTGGTGTCCCTGTCTTCTGGAAAGTATGACGAGCAGACGATTAGATCCTTCATACCCTCCTCTCCCGGTCTAGTGAGGTGGGTAGCTTCCAGGTCCTTGTTACAGAAACCAGATTTTCCTTCTAGGGCCATATCTCCAGCCTTTCCCGAGAAAAACGGTCCTATCCGCTTTCTGTTTAAAGCCAGGGAACCCTTTTTCCTATAAAAGCAGTTCTGTTCGCCTTCTGTTTGGATTCAGGGATCCCTTCCTAAGCACCTGTTTGTTCGGGATGTATGCCGACCAAAACGGATTCACCCGTTTCGGTCGGCGCACCTTTGTCTGCTTGTGACCTTGGGTAGCACCTTTCAAAACGGATCTATCCGTTTCGGTCAGCGCACCTTTGTCACTTTTTTCCTATGAAAGCGGTTCTGTCCGCTTTCTGTTTGGAGCTAGGGAAGTAATATTCCACCACGACAGAGTCCTGCACTACAGCAGTAAGGCTAGATACTCCGAGAGGTCGCCCTGTATCTCAGAGGCACCGTTGGAGACACCAAACCTGTTCAAGGCACAGTATGTCATTCACTTATCAGCAGAAAAAAGTTAATGTTTTTGTCGCTGTATCATATCTCGTGCAATATATATTTTTTTCACATAACAACCAATCCCTGTAATGTTTTTGCATAGATTTTACATGTTTTATATGTGTATATTAAATAAATATTTTATATTGTAAAATTACGTCGTCTCCTCCCCTTTCTTCTTATAAAAAGAAACTGTACGTGTTACAGTAATTTGCTAATTATTTTCGGATTTAGGACTCCAAAATGAATTAAACAAACCTATTTTTATCAATGTTACTTTACAAAAATTTAAATTTGTTGACTTTTATAATTAAAGGTTCTGCCCCTATTTAAAAATATTATTAAGATAATTAATTCAACACCCTATATACTAAAGTATTTTTTAATGATTACCTGGAACGATATTTATTAGACATAAGATTTTAGGGCTTTCCAGATTATATTAATCAATTCGAAAGATCAAAGGGCGATTTACTCGCGCTAAATGGCCAATTTTACTTGCAATAAAGCCTGCAATTTGTGTTCTTTCTTCGTGCTATCCAGGGACGTTAGGATAAATTGTAAGCCGTCAAAGCAATCATTTTTTACTTTGAAGAAAAAACGTTACAAAAAAAGGTAGGTACGATCAAACTGAATGAATTTTATTACATTCAGCCATGTTAGCGACTAACTGTCGGTATTATAGTTAAGGTTTTAACTGAACAGATTCGACTTTGTAGTTGAGATAGGTCTTAAAGGACCTCCCAAATATAGTTCTATAACATTGTCTTTAATTTAAATTAAATTAGAATTTTTATCATATTTTTTCTACCAGCGCCCGAAAAATATTTCTGTTCCACACGCATTTTAACTCGGAAAATGCATATTTTCCACACGGTTGGCGGGAGTAGGATTTTGATCTCCGCTTCGCGTTGTTCGGGTATCTGCAGTCGACTGCGGGTAAGTATAACTTTTTTTAAAACTGACACTGAAACCTACCTATTTCCCCAGGGAACCCACCCATGATTCTAACCAACCTGAATTTTTTTCTTACTTCTAACCTTGAACTTTACCAAGTAGTAAAGATCGAACGCTGTTAGAACAACACTGAGACGTCACGGTCTCATATCAGTTTGCCATATGAGACCGTGACGTATCGGTGTTGTTCTAACAGCGTTTGATCTCTACAGTGGATGGGGAGAAAAAAGCTGTTTGACCTCCGGATTTTTTTGTACAGTTTCAATTTTTATGAAAATTTGGAATTAAGTTGCTTTTACCCTCTAGATAAAGTTTATATATGCTTAGGTGTGCTTTTTATTTTTAGGGTAAAAACCACCCCTTATGCTAAAAAATTTAAAAAAATCATAGAAATAGGCCTTATGTAAATTAAAATCATATCTAAATATGTAGAATAAATCTATTTTTATGTTGTGAATTATATCTAACCTTATATTTTAACGTTTCAACCCTTAAAAATCACCTTAATAACGAAATTCCAAAAAAAATATTTTTTATTTTAAAATTATTTAATAACGCTTTTATTGTAGAAAAAAATATTTTTTAGACTACCATAACTCAACCTTTAAATAACCACCCCTGATAAGATTTACAAAAAAAATGACGTATTAAAACGATTTGATGATAAATAATTGTAGTCCCGGAAATGAAGCTAAATAATTGCAAAACCCCGCAATTTTTGTGTCCTGCATAAATTTGTATAAACATTTGGAATTATGCGCTTCTAACCTTCTACTTTAAATTCTATTTTATGGTTATGTGCGCTGTTTGTTTTTTAAAGGTAAAAACTACCCCTAATTGTCAAAATTATGGAACAACATTTTAAACCCCAAGATGGGTAAAATTTGGTTTGGATTAGTCGATTAATGTTTTCTTATTCTTGTTTTATGCTTTAGAATACAATTTTAAAATATTTTAACCCTTAAAATCAACCCTTGTTAGTTGTGGTTAGTTAGCTTAAAAAAAAACCCTAAAAAATGATTAATTTACCATAGTGATTTAATTTTAGAATGCTGTTGCTTAAAATATGTACTAATTTTATTTTGCAACTTTACGACCCTTATAAATTAACCCTTATTATAGCTTAATTAAAAAAGATTTATGCCTAAAAAATTAATAGCTTGACAGATTTAATAATAAAAAATATTACTGCCTAAAATATTACCAATTTCATTTTTTTGCTAATTTTCAATCCTTAAAAATCACCCCTTACAACATTGCAATTCTTATTAACTAATATAATAGATACAAATAGAAAAAGAAAGTAGAATTGCATACAAAAATTATACCGGTAAAAGTATAAAGTATACCGGTTTTATAGAATATTATGCTCCGAAGTGGGCTATTCGACTTTTTCGAAAAAAATTGATTGGTTTTTTAAACATAGCTTCTTCAGTTTTAATGATAGAAAGTTTGTTTAAAAATAATTTTGTAGGGTTTTTTAGGAGCTACAAGGCTATGTAAATTAAATCCTTTTTAATTCCTTACTTTTAAAATGGGATGAGTTTAAAGGGCTAGAATAAGGTGGTGCCCGCTCGTAAATAGAGGCCATATCTGGCCAAATATTTATTATACAAAAAAATATATAAAATGAAAAGTCTTTGTTATCAAAAAAGCTATAATTTGGTATCCTAGCTTTTTTTTCGTATCTCCAGTATTGTTGGAGTTATTTTGAAGAATATGGCTATTTTTACGAAATTGCGGAAGATCGTTTTTCACTTTAAGCTCCAATTTTTCTAAAATTTAGCATTTTAATTTGGTTAAACTTTTAGAATGTATTAATAATACATATATAAAAAGAATCGTAAAAAAGTACAGATCTATTTTAATTAAGAGGGGAATTAGGGGGTTGTTTTTAATGATCTTTTCGTGAAAAAAAGTAGGGACCGACCTTATTTTTATCATAACTTGCTCAATATTTATGCTAAAAACTCTTTTTTTAAAAAAAAGGTCTTATTATATACTTTAGAAAAGATCTTATACGTTTTCCTAGAAAAATGCAAACTTTTTCCGCTATTTGACTTTGAATCTTTCAAATTTAACATTTGACGAACAAAAGCTAACCATTAACAAGCCGTAGCTCGGTCTGTATTGGTTGTAAAGAAATTATAAAATAACATTTTTTTCTAGTTTTTTTATAAGCTACAATTTTGCTCCTTACTTTAAACTTTAATCCTTGGGGTATTCCCTACCTTCTGTGAAAATTTCAGGTAAATCCATGCAGGACAAAAAAAATCCTAGCCAAAATGCCTCATCTCCTATGCTAAAGCATCAGTAACTGCTCCTCTTGGTCGCTCAGATCATGGCTCGGTTTCTGTATCATACTCCATACATTCAGACCCAACTGAATGTACCCCTCCACGCACTGTCTGGAACTATAACTCGACCGACTGAGATGGTCTGAGATATTTCCTTGCGACTCACCCTTGGAGTCCTACCTGCTTTTCCACTCACGATCGCTCCGAAATTTGCAAACAACTTACCGAAACAATTCAACTGGGCATTGAGACCCATATACCTCATACCAAAAAAAACTCCAGACCTCCAAATCACAAATCATGGTTCCCTTAATCCCGTGACGAAGCCAGACTTTTAAAAATCCAAGCCCACAAAAGTTTCTTCAAAAAGCTAGTCCCGAAAACCGGCAGGCTAGCACTCAAGCAAGAAATCAGTATAATCAAACTATTTCAGAAGCCAAAGAGCGTTTTAACAATCGGATAAAAGATAAAGTTCTCTCTTGCTCAAATAACTGTAAATCCTTCTGGTCCTTTGCCAAAAACATTAGTCAAAACTTTTGCATAAATTCTTTTTCACCAGTAATCTCTGAAGATAAAATTGTTTCTACCTCTAAAGGAAAAGCCGAATTATTTGCTAAACAATTGGCTGCAAATCTACTTTTGATCCTCCCGTTAGTCTTCCTCTTCCAATAGTTGCCCCTGTTCTTCAAAAAATGTCCGATATTTTCAAGTTATCAAGTCAAACAGATCAAGCGTATCCTTTCTTTTCTTAATACCAAAAGATTGTCTGAGCTGGATGGCATACCAGCAATCGTCTTAAAAAATGTGCCCATGAGCTTGCACCCATCTTAACTCGCCTCTTTCAAATCTCTTACGACTCGGGCATTTTTCCGGAAAACTGGCAAGTTGCACGTTTGCAACCTGTCCCCAAGAAAGGATGCAAAACTCTTCTTCGAACTATAAACCTATTTCTCTTCTTTCTGTTGTTAGAAATGTAATGGATTAATTCAGAAATTTCCAAATCTTGAAGTATTTGGAAAACCACAAAATTTTACATGACAGACAGTATGGATTTCGTCACAGGAGATCCACAGCTGCTCTTCTTTCATTTGTCTTACACAACTGGAACAAGTCCCTTGAGTTTCTTGGTAAATCCCAGATCGTTGCTTTTGATATATCTAAAGCTTTTGACTAGGTATGACATGATGGGCTTGTTAACAAACCTTTTTCCTACTGTCTTCCACCTAGGCTTTGTTCTTAGTTCTCCAGTTTCCTTTCTTATAGAAGTATATCATTTATTGTAGATAGTCATTCTTCCAGCTTCTATCCCATTAATGCTGTGGTACCCTAGGGCTCAGTACTGCACCAACTCTGTTTTTTCTTCACATGAACGATCTTCACTCTTCCACAACCAATCCTATCTATAGTTTTGCTGACGATAGTACTCTTTACTTTAATATTCACTTTCTTAAGCCACCTTGTAATTTTGATTTGGAAAACAAGCGCAGGTCAATGCAGATATCTCTTTAACGAGACTTTAAAGTAATCTTGGATTGGGACGCCAAAAATCTTATCCAGTTTAATGTGTCCAAAACACAGTCATGTTCGCTATCGCAAAAAAAGTCGGCCAACGCTCATTCGTTAGATATGAGCGGCCAAGTACTGCAGAACAAAGAATCGTTTAATCTTGTGGGTGTTACTTTTAAGAATAAGCTTAACTGGCACAAACACATTATATCCATAGCCTAAGCAGTTTCAAAAAAGCTTGGATTCCTTTTTCGAGCCAGTAAATATTTCTCTCCTTTCAATATGTATACTTTGTATATATCCCAGATCAGATCCTCTTTAGAATATTGTTCTCACGTTTCACAGAACGCTCAGCTTCACCGAATTTCAATTTTATTTTATTAATGAAAACATCATGAAACTTGAAAAAAGATTGTCGAAGCCCTTTTCTAAATTTTTTTTTTAAATTCTGCACCAATTTGAATAAGAGGCAAATGAAATTTTTAGTGTTTGGGTAAAACATATTATAACCCAAAATTTTGGCCTAAATATTGTTACTCGGAGATTTCGGGGTCACCAATCACGAATATGAGGTCTAAATTTGAAAAGCTCTAAATCCAAGATAAAGGATTCCCAATGGCGGATATCAAATTGAAAAAATACTAAAAATACTTAGAGCATTCAATAATTTTTTTCTTTATATATATATATATATACAGGGTGCCACAGATTCAGTGCATGCATGGGGATTTCGGAAACCGTAAGAGATAGGAAGTCGGTTAAAATTATGGGTTCGTTTAGGTGGCTAACAACATCCTATTAGAAATTGAAAATTCCGATACTTCCGGAGATATCCCGGGGAAAAAACAAAAATTTGCTGTTTCGTTTTTTTTTTTTTCCTGACGTTATTTTAAAGAATTGGAACAACAAAGGCACTTTCTCATGGCCATTTTTAAGCTCTCAAAACAGCGTTGAGAAATTTTCCGTACGACGTTTCGTTTTTTTAAACCATCATCAACTTTCTTTTTTTAAATACGGACCTGGTTTTTTATTTAATTTTTTTGAACCCCTTATTATCCCAATTACAAAAATGTATAACACTTTATTTATTTACAAATATAACGCCCCTATAAAAATGATTTCGTTCTTTGTCTAACCTAACTCATTGTCTCTTATGGAAAATACTTTATTAAACAGAAAAATTTAAGTGTTATACATCATTGAATTGGGATTATAACTCTTTTTTAAAAAATTATAAACAATTAGTGCCGTATTTAAAAAAAAATAAATTGATGATGGTTTTAAAAAAGGCGTTAGAAAATCTCTCAACCTGTTTTAAAAAAAAAATTTAAATAAGGTGTCTTTTTTTTTTCATTCTCTTTAAATAACGTAAAAAAATAAAAACGAAAATTAAAAATTTGGTTTTTTCGGTATTCGGGGTACCCAACTTTCTAGTAGGCTTTGTTAGGAAAATACACCCCAAAAAAAAATTTTGGCAAACCCTGATCACCATTTTTATTTTTTATCTTTATGACAGCTCACGGAGGTTATTATGTATGTATATTATATCCAACGGAATTATACATATATAAATAATACCAAAATGATGCCGGGTTTCCGGTGTTTAACCCCTTTCTTCCCAGTTGTTCCGTCAACGTTGTCCAAACACTGAAACATCCCACGGACGTTATTTTTAAATAATTATAAAAAAAAAAATATATATATATATATATATATATATATATATATATATATATATATATATATATATATATATATACATATATATATATATATATAATATATATATATATATATATATATATATATATATATATATATATATATATATATATATATATATATATATATATATATATATATATATATATATATATATATATATATATATATATATATATATATATATATATATATATATATATATATATATATATATATATACAGGGTGTCATTGAAATGTGAAAAAAAATTCGGGAGGTGATAGTACTCTTAAAAATAGTAAAAAAAGTTCCTATAAGTATAGGGCGGAAAATGCATATTAAGGGAGTTAGGGGCACTGAAAGGGTGAATTTAAAAAACGAGATAAGATTTCGAAAAAAAATCCTCTGCCATAAATTTTGACTCTAAATCAAATGGTGATACTGAAAAATTATTTGGAAAATCGGAAAGGGTAGTTTTTGCAAGGGTAGGGGTTGTTTCGTGAATAACTTTTTCAGGATATTTTGTTCGCAACGTGGGTTCATTTTTGAAAACTACATACTTTCCCTATCAAAAAGGTACTCTTGTTGCACATCGCCCAGAGCGATGGTTTTCGATAAAATTGAAGGCAAAGTTTGCTCTGATGGGTTGCTAACTGGTTAATCAACATAAACTTATGAATGTTATGGCGTTTCAAAGTAACCAAATAATTAATTGAAAAATTAAAATTTCATTATTTTTAAAAACATCTTTTTGCTTTAAAAACGAAATAAACTGAATACCAAAATTCCTTATTAAAATAATGCATACCTTAATTAATTCATAGTAAATGTTCAAAGTGACCACCATTCATTTCAATGCAGACATCTGCTCTTCTTCTCCACGATCTGCGTACCCTGTGGAATATCCCAGGTGTTGTACGAATTTGATTGGAACAGTCAATAATGCGTTGCCGTAGTTGCTCTTCAGTATTAATCGGCACTGAGTAAACCAGAGTTTTCAAGTGGCCCCAGAAGTAGAAATCTAGTGGATTAAGATCTGGTGATCTTGCTGGCCAAGCCTGTGGACCACCACCACGTCCTATCCAACGCCTCTCAAAAACTTGGTTCAAATGATTCCTCACCGCTAGCGGAAAATGAGCTGGTGCACCATCATGCATAAAATACATGATCTGCCTCTGTGCTATGGGAACTTTGACCATTTAGCCTAAAATGTTTATTAGTATAAGAAATAAGTGACTTTTCGAAAGGTGTAAAATTAACCTACCTCAGGGGTAGAAAAAATGGTCCAATAAGTCTATCGCCAAGAATTCCCGCCCAAACGTTAACTGAGAATCGAATTTGGTATCGACTTTCCACAACAGCATGAAGATTTTCATCAGACCAGTGATGTGTATTATGGTAATTGAAAATTCCATTTCTTGTAAACCCAGCTTCATCCGTGCATAAAACATTTGCCAAAAAAGGGTTCTTGTGCGAGTTTTCTTAATAACCAACGACAGAAGATGACTCGAGCGGGATAGTCTGCCGGAGCAAGAGCTTGTACCCTTTGGATGCGATATGGATACAGGAGTTGAGAATGAAGAGTCATCCACACAGAATGGCGACTCACGTTTTCCCGCACTGCAATTCTCCTTACCGATATCCCCGGATCTTCCTCTACATGTGCTAAAATGCGCTCCTCAACATCAGGTGTACGTACCGTCAAATTACGGCCACGGTCTTGGTTTCTAGGTTCAAATGAACCTGTATCTCTTAGGCGCTGATGAATTCTCGCAAATATCCGGTGAGAAGGTGCCCTGCGATTTGGATATTTTTGGACATACAAGCGTTTAGCTAAAAGACCGTTTCCATTCGCTCTTCCATAAATAAAATGCATATCTGCCAATTCACTCACAGTGTATTCCATAATTTGTCAAATTTTACGTTTACGCACACTTCAACAACAATAAACTGACAAAAATACTTGTGAACCAGAACATGTTTTTTGCGTACATGCGAAATAAATAAAGTGATAAGACCGCATACCTTCAATGAATCAAATAAATATGCATTAAATAAGGAATTTTAGTATTTGGTTTATTTCGTTTTTTAAAGCAATAAGAACAACCCATCAGAGCAAACTCTTTTGCCTTCAATTTTCTCGAAAACCATCGCTCTGGGCGATGTGCAACAAAGTACCTTTTTGGTAGGAAAAAGTATGTAGTTTTCAAAAATGAACCCACGTTGCGAAAAAAATATCCTGAAAAAAGTTATTCATGAAACAACCCCCTACCCTTGCAAAAACTACCCTTTCCGATTTTCCAAATAATTTTTCAGTATCACCATTTGATTTAGAGTCAAAATTTATGGTAGAGGATTTTTTTCGAAATCTTATCTCGTTTTTTAAGCCTATAATTTCAAAAAAACCGTTTTTTAAATTCACCCTTTCAGTGCCCCTAACTCCCTTAATATGCATTTTCCGCCCTATACTTATAGGAACTTTTTTTACTATTTTTAGGAGTACTATCACCCCCCGAATTTTTTTACACCATTTCAATGACACCCTGTATATATATAGATATATATTATTTTTTTTTCGTTTTGTTATGCGCAAGAGAATGGTGAAGAGCAAATTCAATGTTATCAAGATTTAGTTGGTTAAAAATTGATTTGAATAGCTATAAGTACTTAAAAACAGCCAAACCATTATTTAACAGACAAAAATGTATAACTATTTTTCTAAACAGCCGATTTTCAAATTTTTAACGGGATTTTAAAGAGGACACATATGGCTTTAAGAGAAAGTATACAATCGTGATATTTTGCTACAAAAAGTCTATTTATTTAAGACTTTTTTCGAACAAATTAGGAATCCGATTAATGGAAAAAAATCAAATAAATATTTATAAAATATTGATTTTCAAGAATCTATTTTTGTTTCTCTCATAAAAAATATATAAAAAAAGATAAATTTGACAGATATAAAAATATTTAAAAAGTACAGTTACGATTTTACTTATTATTATTATTTACTTATTAAAATTTACCCGGGGTAGATATTTACCCCGATTTTTAGTTTTAAGGATAATTATTAATAGATAATAAAAACAAAATATTTAACATTTATTTAGAGTGACTTTGATGTTCATAAACAAATATTATCAACATAATGCTTATATTATCGTAATAATCATTCAAATTGAATTGTTTCGGATTTGCAGTTATGTCAAAAAGCTCAAAAAACGTATTTCTTAGCTATTAATAATTGACATACCAAAGGTGCGTTCGATTTGTATATTCAATTTGCGCATTTGTTCACACCGTAAGAACTTTTCACTCCGAACCCGTTGGAGATGGATCTGACAAATGCTTTTATAATTGTTTCATTTATATTTATTATATTATTATAGCTGCCCCAACAAAAGTAAGTGAAGGAGCGATATTTAATTTTTTAAAAATGGACTAAAATGGGACAAAAGCTTTAAAGAAGTATCATTAACAAGAGCAAAAGAATATTCCTAAAGATGTTAATTGCAATACAATGCAACATAGGAAACTTAATGTGTGGCAAAGTGATTAAACCAAATTTAAATAAATAAATAAACAATTTTTAAATAAAATATTACATGATATAAATCAAAGATCGTCAAGGTCAGATAACAGATCGTCGCTCTCATCTTCGTCATCCGAATCAGTCACTATGACGGGGTTTATATCTGAAGCATTGCATATTCTGATTACTTCCCAAGCTTCTAGCATCTCTTTTTGGGCGTGCCGAATGTAGTTCTGCCAATGCTCAGCGGTTATTTCGCCAAGTACCTTTTCCCACGTTGCCAACACTTCAGAAGAGGTTCCTTTTAAGGCAGAAATATATTGGTCATATTTTCTTTTTCACTCTGACCAAACCATTTTGATTGGATTATATTGACAATGGTACGGTGGAAGGCGAAGAACTTTATGACCAAATGGTTTCACATATTTGTCAAGGAAATATTTCTTTTCTAAACTCTCTAACGTCTCAGGAAACTCAATATTTTCTTTGAAAAGCCACAAAATTAATCTTTTTTTGGTCCAAGATTTGCGGGGTATGTTTTCTACCGAGTGGCAGCTAGCGTTGTCCATAATAATTAATGATTTGGGCGGCAAATTTGGAACAAGTTGATATTTAAACAATTTTTCGAAATTTTGGCGGTTCATGCTATCATGGTAGTCGCCACTCTTTGTACCACTTTTAAAGACTAAACTAGCTCCCTTGATAAATCCGTTTTCATTGCCGGCGTTGCCAACGATATATCTATAGCCTAAAAAAATTAACGGTTTTAACATCGGCGCAAAAGGAAAAAAAATGTTCTTATAGTATTAATTTAGATGTCTAGTATATAGTATAGAAATATATATTTACTTCATCCCATCACGAATCCAAATCCCAAGGCAATTCTCAAATCCAACCCTAGCACATTAATCAAAACGGAAAAAATGTTGGTAATTGATCCCCTACCAATGGTTTTTTATTTAAATAAAAGCAACTTTTACTCACCTTCACTGCTTTTTGTATCATCCTGCCAGTTATTTCTAAAAGATCCTTTACTGCATATCCATGTTTTATCAAGAAATACTGGAGTAACACCGTTTTGAAGTAGACTCATACTTTTGTGTATTCTCTCAAAAATTTAATTCTTTTATTAAAAACATCTGGTAAATCCATGAGATACTTTCGGTTGTTACTTTTCTTCCACTGAAAGCCAATTTCTTTTACCCATTTTCGCAAAAAACTAATGGAGAAGTTAAAATGATTGCCCATTTCATCATTTAATTTTTGATGGAGAGATTTTATGGTAATATGCTCTTTAAGTGCATACATGCGATAAATGGTATCCCGGATCTTGCTTTTTAAGTAGTCAGTAATTTTGATATGCTCTTTATTTCTTGTTGATGATACTTCTTTAAAACTTTTGTCCGATTTTAGTCCATATTTTTTTAAATTAAATATTGCTTTTGCACTTACTTTCGTTGCGGCAGCTGTCCTTTTCACCACATCAGCTCAAAAAAAGCCAATACATTTAGAATAATGAGCTAACTTTGCTCCTTTAGTCGCTTATTTTCTATTTTTTTTTCGGTATTTTTACTTTTGACAAACGCAGATAATTTTTTGACAATGCGAAATTTTAAACTTGGAAATTTGTCATTAATATGACAAGTAACAGTTGAAGTAAGAAAACACATGACTTTTTTTGGTAAATTAATTGCTTCTCTCTGCAAAAGTGTATCAGTTAAGGATGCAAAAAAATGTCGGAATTGCATATCCGAAAAAATTCAACTATACTCTGTATTATTTTATAAAACCAAAATATTTTTAGGTATCTCCACAACGCCAAGAGTATTAAAACCAGACGATAAAGTGGACAAATTTTTTAACAAGAGGGCCAAATACGATGAATTTAATACTGAAGAAATCTCTGATCGCAAAAAGTCCAAGAAAGATGACAATGATAAGTCAGCAATTTTTAGAATACATTATGATGGTAATGTATTTATAATAAAAAAGGCCGATCAGAATTTTGATGTGGATTTTCACGAAGATAAAAATCCTAACGTAGATATTACAAAAACCAAAAGGCAAAATCAAGACTCTATTGATTTAAATATGAAAGAAATTCAAGCAAGGGTCTGTGCAAAACAACGTAGCGTTAAAGATGAATATGCTGCTCCTGCTGAAGCAACTTCGAAGGAAGAATACGACAAATCAAAACATTTTTACGAGAAGGAAAAGAAATTAGTTGCCAAAATCGAGCAAATTGTGGTCAAACCATACAAAACCAACGAAGGTACGAAAGAACAGAATTCGGAAATAAAACTTTGTAACTACGACAGTAGTGAAAACCAAAACTTAAATTTTATCTTTAGAGAGAATCGGTTTATTCCGAAAGGCTGCGTTGCTAAAATTATAACTATATACGACAACAAGACCTCTTATAAAATAAGGGAGAAACGAAAGCTTCGAAAGTTCAATCGATTTTTAGCAAAAGATGTTAGCACACAAGCACTCAAAGGGAGGACACGATTTTTTGCGGCTTGGGTGCTGATAGATTTCAAAAAATCAAGGATAATTTTTTTAAAAGTAAGACATTTACCCTCATATTTACATAAAAGGTAAAAATTTTAAAATTGACTCTCCCAATTAGTATGATTTAATTTTTTTTCGGTTAAGCCTTGCCAACTGGTATTTATAATAAAAATTAGTCTCTAAGGTATCTAAATAATTTTAATTTGTAATGTATGTATTTTAAATAACATAAAGATCTTTGCTATATGATAAACAAACACAAGGGCGACTCTATGGATTGCAATATTAAAAATGCGAGAAAAATTATAGGGAGCATTTCTACGTAATTTTTGTAGTAGTCCAGTAAATGGAGGGACAAAACTGTAAATAAATCCGTAGTTTTCCCTTGTGGCGCAATTCTTAGGTCTTCGGGAATGATTTCGGTCCTTCAAGGCCCGAAAAATGGGTTTCCTGCTAATATCTGCCAAAATATGTGAATTGGAGAATTTTTGTTTGAACAAAAAATTAAAGATCGCCTTGTAATCTACAAAAATAGTCCGTATAACTTTTGTGAAAAAATCGATAGGGTTTGAGATAACGGGATCCAAAAGTCCCCTCATTTTAGCTGCCGCTCTACCGCTATGGATTCACTTATTAGCGGGTGGAAGAATTGTTCCATTACTCGGGTAATAATGTACATTTTTTAGTCATTTACAGTTTGGGTCCATTTTGATTTTTTTAGAATATTAAAAAAAGCGGTAAAAGTTTTTTTTCATAATATTTTAAGAGTATCTCATTAATTTATTGATATTTTTTGAAAAAATGGTTTGTTATTAAGATTTCTTTTTTATAATGAGAACTTAGCAAGTGTTTAATGATCCCAGAAAATTTCCTTCACCATCTTTCTTGATTTTTGATTAAAAGTTGTGGTTAGTTGTGGTTAGTAGTTATGGATTTTTCGACGTCCGTTTTTGCGAAAAATATTGTTGTTGCGAAAAAAATGGTACGCACCATTTCTGTAGATTCTAAGGTGATCTTCATTTTTCGTCTAAACAAAAATTCTCTAAGTTGCATATTTTGGCAGATATTCGCGGAAAACTAATTTTTGGGACTTTGGGAGGCCATTTTCAGCGGGTTTCCACGTAGGAATTGTGATAAACTTTTTCTCGCTCAAAAGCATCCGCGAAGACCTAATTGCGCCACAAATGAAAACTGTACTTAGTTATTTACAGCTTTGGGTACTTTCAGATCTTCAGTTACTGGACTATAGGTGGGCTAATATTAATTGTCAAAAACACATTAGTCACAGCAACTTCGAAAAAGATTAAATTTGTTTTTTAAGCCAAAAAGTATATCTCCTCTTCGTACAAACTGTATATGTTTTGGAACATTTTTTTTCTTAAGAGCGGGAGGGGAAAGTATGATTTTTTAAATTTTTTTTTTATTTAATATTTTAAATGTATAACATCTCAAAAATATTGTATTAAATTTTGAAGTCAATTGGAGGAAAATTAACGAATTTATGATAGTTTTTTATGAACGTTGCTTCAACTCAATTGCGTAAGCGTACAAAACTTTAAATTAATTTTCCCAAACATGCAATTTTTAATGTCGGTGACCGCCATTCCGAAAAAACTACTGAACCGATCGATTTTAAAATTTGTACACATTCATACAAATAAGTATCAAGTGGCGTCGATTTTTTTTTTAATTTTTCAATTAATATTAATCTTACAATATCAAATGGGTCGATTTTATTGTTAAAAATCGATATTTCAACTTCAAAATGAAGCAAAAAAATTTAAAATTGATAAAATAAAAAAATCGTTGTCAATTGAGAGAAAAACAAATTAACTAATTAAAACAATTTTTTGGATTTTATTTTATTTTATTTTATCTAAAGATCATTCCAATATACTATCAAATTTTTTTATTGTTGTTCCTAATCTGTCAGTAATTCCCATTTCAAATTTTAATTTATTAGGAAGTGCTTTTTCGTCAAATGAAATTGAATACTCAATTAATAAAAAGACAGAATTTTTAAAATCTCTTAGCACGCACCAAATTAAAATTTTTAGACTCACATATTTCCTATTATTTACTAAAATATTCCTTTGCCATACCTCGAATGTCTTATTTGTTAAGATGTTCACCTTGTTGGAAATCTCCAGAATTACTTTGTAACTTTGATAATGTATTACAAAGTTTGGTTGAAGACATAACAAATTGTGATATTAAATTAAATTCTTGGTTTCAAAGCACTCTTCCAGTAAAATTGGGAGGTCTTGGAATAAGAGATACATCCACCCTATCTATTTCTGCCTTTTTAGGTTCAATCAATGACGTGTCAGGTTTAATTTCCAAAATTTTACCTTCCTATATTCTTGGACAGTAGATAATGATTTCAGCAATTGTTTTGTAAAATGGTTATCTGTTTGCAATCTTCAAAATCAACCACAAGGATTACCAAAAACAGAAAGATTTGACTTTTTTATTTGCCAAGCTCGTCACAAATATATTACAAACATGTGCCAGACAAGTGAAGATAAGGCACGTCTACTTGCTCTTCAGGCCCCTGAAAGTAATGCTTGGATTAACGCACTTCCATCTTCGTCCTTGGGAAATTTGTTAGATAACAAAACTTTCCATATTTCCATCGCTCTCGACTGGTCTGCCTGTGGGGACACCTGCGTTGCGGCGAAAATGCTGATATTTATGGCCTACATGGGTTAAGCTGCAAAAAAGCGCAGGGCGTTCTTTTAGACACAGTCAGATAAATGACATTATCAAGAGAGCTCTGATTTCAGCTGAAAATCCTTCTGTGTTAGAGCCTCTTGGAGTTTGCAGAAGCGATGGAAAACGGGTAGATGGAATGACACTTAATTCCCTGGAAATATGGAAAACAATTACTTTGGGACGCTACTTGCAGCCATACACTTGCAAAATCCTATCTGGACAAAACTTCTAATTTTGTAGGTGCGGCTGCTCGTATTGCCGAGAATAAAAAACATCTAAAATATAAAGAGCTTGAAGAACGCTTTATCTTCATTCCTTTTGCTGTTGAAACTTTTGGTCCTTTGGGTGATGAGGCTAAGGGTTTTATTAATGAAATTTGCAAAAAAATAAATTGCAAAAAATCTAGAAGTTTCATTATCCAAAGAATTGGTTTAGCTGTGCAACGGGGTAATGCAGCATCAGTACTAGGTACAATCCAGGGAGACCTAGGACTTGATGAAGTTTATAATTTTTAAATATAGATTTAGTTCATTAATTTAATTTTAGAATATTCTTATTTGTATTTATAACTTAATAAACAGCAATCATAATCTGAAAAAAAAAATTAAAACAATTTGTTTTTTTTTTAATTCAAATAATCAAGTCGGCGGTCACCGCAAAAAAAATTGAGGTACCAGCGGAGAACTGCAATAAATCTGTTATTTCTTTAGATTTTTGTACCATTTTTTTAAAACATATTTTTTAATGTTGTATTATAACATACTAATTTATAAAATAAATCTATATTAACAATATGTTATAAAAAAATTCTTGAAAATAGGCCTCTTTTTGACCGAACAAACTTTACCAAAACAAAGTTCATGATGACAGCTCAAAGACAAAACGTCGGTGTGTAAATCCAATAACCCCGTCTTGTAGAACAGAAAAAGAAGCAATAAGAATATAACATTTATTTTGTTATACCTATTCAAATAGAGTCATTTAAAAATAAAAATGAAATTGCGAATATTCGCTTTTTTCCAAAAACCTTCCGAAGTATTCGAAATTTTTACACTTTTATGGTGACATTTAATTTAGTATCAAATCGCGCCACTTTGCCTTCATTTAACCGACTTCGTATCTCTTCAAGTTTCCGAGATCTCAATGATGAGGCTCGAATTTGGGTCTTGCTACTGACTCACTTAATAATTTTTGAAACCTTTTATGTAAATCTGAAAGTAAATTTTTTACTAATCTTATTTTTAAGTGGCATAACAACACTAATGTCGCCTAATTTCCTAAATAAGTTAGTTTTTTAGGTAGGTACAGTGAGGAAAATTAAATCTTGGGTAAAAAATTTGTCAAATTTTGACTTTTCTGCCAATTTTTGTAAATCGCTCTTTTTTTCTTGTTTTACTATTAATTACTATAAATAAAGCAAAAGGTAAAAGAAAATATTTATATTTCATAAAAACTAACAAATTTTTAAATTAATAAACAATTTAATATATTTAAACAAACTATTTTAATATTATATTGCGGCCCTGTTTTTTTTTTCTAAAACAGAGTTTAGCCTTCCAGGCATCGAATGGACAAAAGCTCCAGGCCTCTAAAATTGTATCCTTACATTTTGCAGCTCAAACTCATTTTAATTTTACTCAATTATTTTTTTAACTTATAAACCCTAAACATTTTTCGTAACATTTAAATCCGGACTACGTGCGGACCACGGTAAAACCCTGATACGCTGTTCTACCATCCATTCATTGACTTGCCGAGTCGTATGAATGGGACACCTATCTTGCTGAAAGATAAAATTTCTGTCCGGAAATCAATCCAGTACAGAAGGAAGCATGATATTCTGTAGTAGATCTATATACACCTCCGCATTAAACCTTCCCCAAACATTTACCGAAAATCGCCCACTACTTTTGTCCTTTTGGGTATATTTTTCATCAAATCGTCGTGTTTCTTAAAGCCTATATACCTTAAGTATCCCAGTGTAGCACGACTGAAACACTTTTTCATCGGTGAATATTATATTTTCCCAAAAAATCTAAGGTTCCAAGTAAAATTTTAGAGCAAATCCAACGCGTTGTTTTTTATTTACATTTCTTAAAAACGGTTTTAAGGTCTTGTTCTTGATTCAATAGTTTGGGGCGACCACTTCCAGCTCTTCTCTCAGAGGAGTGTGTTTCCTGCCATTTTTTTTAGCAAAATAAATAGTACTCTTTGGGATGTTAAGCTCTTTCGCTACATCCCTTTCTGGCCCCAACCTCTCTGCTTAATATAATGAATAATTAATACTTTTTGATCCAAAGTTAAGTTTGGCATTTTAAAAAATATTTTTAGACACTGATAACGGACACTTGTTTCTTTATTGGGTTTTTCAACAGGTATTTATATTCAGTAGAAGGTGACATAAGCCTATTTTACGACAGGGAAGAAGAATTGCCCAAGATTTAATGGACGTTACTGTACTAAAGCAGTAAAATTTGCAACCTTCAGCTCATTTATTTGGTTTTGTTTAAAATTTACTAACAAGAACAGAAAATTTTATGAGAATTTTAAAGTTATCAAATGTTATTATTATAGGAAAAGTTAGCGGATTTTGGATGTGAATAGCCACCACTATAGCATATGCTATGTAGCATGTGCTATCAGATGGTGACCGTTGGATGGACGTTTCCTTATATTCTAAATTTAAACTGTGAGGTAACTAGCTGTATATCTTTTTTATATATACTTTACAGATGGACTGAAAAAAGAAGAACCTAAAAAGCCTAAATTTAAATCTGCAACCATTGTCCTTAAAACGAAATCAAGTAAAACGGATAGTGCGGATGTCAAACAAAAAAGAACCACGAGTGACATGAGAATACAAAGCCAACAAAAAATAACTTTCCTGAGAAATCTGTGGAAAGATCCAAGAGTGTAAATGAATCTCAAAAAGCTAGCAAGAAAGAAGAATCTTTCAACATTTCATTCACTGAAACAACACATATTTTGAAAGATTTTTCTAGAGAAAACCTAAGACCAAATATTTCCGATTTTAAAAATACTGATAGTGAACAAAAAACAAATTCATCTGCATTTGCAAAGAACAATGATAGTTTAAATACCCAACCTAAGGATGAAACTAAAAGCACTCTTACAACTTCTGTTAAAAAAGAAGCAAAAGCAGATATAACAAAAAGTGCAGAAAGGGAATTCCTAAATTATAGTGATTTTTTAAAAGGAACAAAAGCAGATAGTAATAAAACAGAATTTTCAAAAGAAAATATTCTTAATACAAATCCTAAAATATTATCAAAGACTTTATCAAAAGAATTATTACAGATAGACAAAGATAAGAGTTTAGAAAAGGCAAATGAAAATACTAATAATGCATTAAATCCTAAAGCAAAAATAATTTTTAAAAAGAAGGAGAAAAAAGATGGATCTGCTGAAGGCATTAATGAGAGCAATGATTTTTTTATCAAGAAAACTTCCAATGGCAATTTATGGGTCGGTGTCAATGAAAGAGACCCTTTAAAAACCAAAGTTTCGGGAGATGCAAGGAATATGCAACAGGAAACTGTTAAATATAAAAACTTTTCAAAAGAAGAGAACCAAAATGTAGTTGGAAAAGACAACATGCAGAGTTATGGTGATACAGAGCCAAAGAAGTATACCAAAATAAACAACATTTATTATAAAACAGATCAATCTGGAAATCTACTTAACAATAGAAATAAGTTAACTAAGTCACTGGATAGAGAAGTTAAACTACAAAAAAATAATGCAGAAAGTAAAACTTTCTTAAAATTGGATCCCAAAGTAAAAAAAGCTAAAACAGACTTACAAAATAGTAAAATTTTAATGAACGTCACCAAAACAGAAGGAACATTTAATCAAATGAAATCTACTGCTTTTAATCTTGAAAATAAAAATAAAAACAACAAAATACTAATAAATAATTTAAATCAAATGACAACACCGATACAAGAAACATTAAATAAGGATGAAACGTTTTTGTTTAGAAAGGAGAATAAAGTTCTCTTGAAGCATACAAAATCCGTTGAATTTTTCAAAGTTGGTAACGTGTTTTACAAAAAATCTTTAGTAAATATAAAACAACTTAAAGAACTGGAAAAGCCTGCAACTATAATTGAAGAGAAGAAATTAAGTGAAAAGAATGTAACACAAAAGCCCTATACAAAAGACAACAATTTGCATGGTATGTATATGTTAAAGGATCCCCGAGCTGAACAAAAGGAACTAGCTAACCAAAGTTTAACAAGTCAAATGTATACGATTAATACTTTAAAAATAGATAATGAAAATAATAAAAAGGAATCTAAAAACATTGAAGATGCATCGTCAAAGGCAGGCGATATTGCAAATACCAGATCTTTAAAGAACATGTATACTTTAGACGTTCCTACAACTTTGGACAAACTAAGTGATGTCCAGGAAAATAAAAAAAATAACGTTAATCTTTTAAGCAATGATATTGTAATTAACAAGACGTCTGTGATGAGAGAAATTTCTTTATATGCCACAAAACCTGTAAACACTGAGCCAAAAAAAGTTTCAGAAGTAAAAATTATAGAAAAAAGCTTAGTTCCAAAAAAAATTACCTTAAAACAAAAAACTGATTTGACAAGAGAACCAAAAAGGGAATTAAAACAAACTAAAAGCAATATTTTGGAAAACAATACAACATCTGTTATGGATGAATTTAACGAGGTAAAATCGAAAGGAGCAAAAAGTGTATTAGAAAAGCCAATTTTAATAAATCAAAAAGAAGGTGACGAAAAATTACCTAGTACAAAGGTCCCCAGAATTTTGGATAAGTCAAGGGATGTTCTTAAAGTTCCAAAAAAGGAAGTAAAATTTGCGAAACCTGCAAAAAGTGGTATCTTTATAAAATCAAATATCATCAAACCGGTAGATAGTGAATCAAAGAAGATTCCTGAAATAAATAGTGCAAAAGAAAATGGAATTCGTGAAAGCAGAACTTTGCTTAAAGACGAAACTCAGGAGACACATGTTGCTAGTAATTTAGATAAATCTAGTTATAATCAAAAAGTACCTACCAAAGAGTTAAAATCTGCAAAAAGTGATATTTTGACAGATAAAGTTTCGGTTTATAAAGAAAGTATATCAGAAACAAACCCAAAGAATTCTGCAAAAGTGTATTGGATAAGCTTTGATAAAAAAGCTCTGAAATACACGAAAAAGCCAAAGAAGTTCTTAAGTCAAAAAGTGTATTGGATAACGCCGTTTATGAAAATAAAAAAGCGTCTGAGAAAATAAGCAACAATACGACAAAAGCCATTAGTAGTGAACTGAAATCTTCAATCGATAACAATTTGATAAACAAAACCTCAGTTTTTAATGAAATTGCTCAACAGATAATGACACCAGCAAATAAAGAATTCATTAAGATTTCCAAGTCAAATATCAGCCTTAAAAATAAAATTACTGAAAATAAAACAACACTTAAAGAAAAACCTCATATGATAGTTGTTCCAAGTATCTTAGATAAGTTGCAACCACCAAAAATTGATACCCTAATAAACAAAATTGCTTTGACTAAACCTAATGAAGAATCTGAAGGGGAAGCAAAACCTTCAAAATGTATTCAAGAAGTTCAAAAAAATAAATCTGAACCTGCTAATAGTAATACGGTGATAAATAAAATGTCCGCAAAACAACCTGTTCGAGATAAAGAGAAACCTTTAAAAGACAGTGTTCAAGAGAGTCTGAAGATGATTAGGGAAAAACAGCGAAAATTTCAAGAACAAAAAGAACTCTTAGCAACATCCAAGAATGATCCTAATAAAATAAAATTAGAACATGACCAGGTTTTAAAGAAAAATCAAGATACATCAGACAAACCGGTTGCAGAAAATGATCATTTAAGAATCTTAAAAGGTAAATAATAAGTAAGAAGTATTAATGTAAGATCCACAACGACACCAAAAAAATACAGTATTCCATTTTCGATACTATTAGGTGTTATGTTGCGGTTTTTGCATTAGTGTCTTTTTTTGAATTGAACAGGCTTATGTCATTATATCTTTAATCAAAACAGATAAACAGAAATGTTAAGATCCAAACGAAAATTTTTCTCCAATTCTGGAATAACTCCTTTAAGAATGCTGGTAGATCAACCTCATACAATTCGTAATTTATGCCTAGTTCTTAAAAGAAACACCCTAACACGCACTTGTGGTTGCCATTTAAAAACTACGAGTTACTCAAGGAAGTTTAAAGGTGTATGGAAGCCCATTACTGTAGAACAAAATTGTCCAGGCGTGCAGGGGAGCGGGAATAGGGGGGTTGGCCCCGCGGAATTTGCGCAATGAATAGTAGGTCAGGGCCGGATTTCCATAATTCTTTGTTACTATCTATAAAATTGACATCATCAAATGTCAAATTCCAACATTCACTGTTTTTTTTTCCACAAAATTGTTGGTTATTAAAGGATACTACTATAGAATATTTAAAATTATTGTGTAATATTGGATTTTATATCATCTGATATAATATGGAAAGAATAGATGGCGCCCTTTCGCCTTCTATTTAAATGGTCGATATTTTTGGAATTTTGTATTTTTACCAAAAATCTTTGAAAATAAATAAAAAAACGATTTTTAAAATAAATTTTATGATTTATTTAAAATTATTGTGTAATATTGGATTTTATATCATCGATATAATATGGAAAGAATAGATGCGCCACAATGCCTTCTATTTAAATGGTCGATATTTTGAGTTTTGTATTTTTACCAAAAATCTTTTTAATAACAAAATCTAATTTACATAACATTTCACTAATAACAAACATTCATGAGACAGAATAACAGTGGTTAAAATGTTTAGTAACCTTTGGTACCTGAGTGTCCATTGTAACAGTATCCTTAAATATTATGTGTACAGTATGTCGAGCTTAAAAAGTTGATAATGCAAGATTAAGAAACCAAAAATCTAATTTATTTTTAAACAAATGGTATTGTCTCGAAAGTTGCCCTCCTCTTCGAATTTGGTATACAGGGTTTGGGGCTGATTACAACTGAAAAATTTTTCAACGTTTCGTTTCGAGATCTTCATCATCAAAGTTGAAAATTAAACTAACCTCATTTTCACTATATTCTCCCTTCTTTTTGTACACAATTCTTGATTTTTACACTAAAGTGGCACACAATATTTTATAAACACCTTTTAAAACCTGGTATATATAAGGTGTTTGTGAAATATTGTGTGCCAATTTAGTGTAAAAATCAAGAAATTTGTGCAAAAAGAAGGAGGAATAGTGTAAATAAGGTTAGTTTGATTTTCAATTTTGATGATGAATATGTCGAAAACGAAACATTGCCGAATTTTTTTTTTCAGATTCGTAATCAGCGCCCCAAAAACCCCTGTATACCAAATTTGGTCAAAATCGGAGAGGAGGCAACTTTCGAGACAATTACCAAACAAACACAGAAAAAGCAAAAAGGAACTTGAACATAAAATTGTACTTCCTTTCATTCAATTAGAGGGACCTGTATATATTAAATTTGCCTGGTCTGCCCAGTAATCAATAATTTTGATCCTTTAAAAGAGGTATAAATTATTAAATGAAATAAAAGTACCTAAATTAAACCCTATTTCTTTTAATAATCCACAGAAATACACAAACATTGTGAAATCATCTAAAAGATAGTTAAGTTGCTTACTTTTTCACTAATATTTCCTATAAATTTTCATTTTCTATTATTCATAATTGATATTTATTATTTATTCGGTTACCTAACGTTAGTTTATAGCACCTAATTTAAATATAAAAATACTTACCTAAAGTAAAAAACGGGTATGTTACCCTTTTTAAAACAAAACCATACAACCTCTAGTCATTTTGTTGATATTATAAGTAACAAACAGTAACACAAAATTATAGTCACAATTTAATAAACACTAATCACTTAAATAAGAAGGTTTTTATCAATCCAAAACGGTAATCCGGCTCTCATAAAAGTACAATTTGGTAACTTTAACTGATTTATCAGTTTTAAGTAGGCAAACAATTAAATTATTTTGGAATTTTTATTGGCAGAATCGGCGGGCCAATTTCGACAGTTATTTTCATCGCTGGACATTTTTGATTAAATGGGCCATAGCATTGGGCTTCCATACACCTTTAAACTTCCTTGGAGTTACTCCATTGATTTTATTCTACCAAACGCCTCGTTTCATGTCTGTTTTAACTCCATCATTTAAAAACCAATAAATTCTGTCAAAATTTAAAATTAAAAAAAATAATACGGATTTGATTTAAATACCACTTTTTAAAATGTTATTTGCTCTATTCTTATGGAGAGAATTT
Source organism: Listronotus oregonensis (assembly GCA_019359885.1). NCBI lineage: Eukaryota > Metazoa > Arthropoda > Insecta > Coleoptera > Curculionidae > Listronotus > Listronotus oregonensis. Next base: position 24,637 of record JAHBCN010003230.1, on the reverse strand, counting down.
ACACTTCTTTTAATTTTTGCCAAATCTTGCAACATCAAGTGGGTGATTCGTAGACTCATTTTAAGGAAAAAACTTTTTATGAACCTCTGTTCTAAATGTCTTAACTTCTAAATACAGGGTGATGCCTACAATATTATCTCAGTTATTTTTAAAAAATTAATAAAAAAAAAAATTATCACCCTGTACCTTAAAGTTTAGACTTTAATGACATACGTTTATAGGAAGTGTTTTTCTTCAAATAAGTCTAGGACTTACACCCTTAAATATTAGCATGTAAAAAGCCCCTGCATAAATATGAAACAGGTCTAAAGCAAAATAAATTTCAATTACCTTATTAACTAAAAACTAAAAATTTAATACATAAATATTTTTTTCGACAAAAAATATGACACTAATGTAAATAAAAACGTCATAAATCAGATATTTGGTTAAGTGACGGCCATTAAATCTTGGGTAAAAAATATGTCAAATTTTGACTTTTCTGCCAATTTTTGTATATCGCTCTTTTTTACCTTGTTTTTTTTAATTACTATAAATAAAGCAAAAGGTAAAGAAAAATATTTATATTTAATTAAAATAATAAATTAATTAACAATTAAATAAATTTAAACAAACTTGAATATCCTTCCAAAAAATTTTTATTTTATTGCGCCCTTTTTTTAAAAATTAATCATGCATCGAATGAACCAAAGCCCGGGCGTGCCGATTTCCCGAAACCCATTTCACCCCAAAATTGTATCCTTAAGCTCGTTTACATTTTGCGGCCTAAACTCATTTTTCCTATTTATGGGGAAAGAGAATTTCCCAAAATTTAATGGCCGTTACTGTACATCTTAAAACAACAACGTTAATTTTACTTAAACGCAGCTCAAAATAAAGAAGAAAAAGAAAACCTGCAGAAATATCTAAAAATATAAAGGATCAATCCAAAAACGAACAAAATTCAATCGTTTCAAACTTAAAAGAAATTAATGAAACTATTATGAAGTTTATAGCCACCAAAATGGAAGAAAAAGCGGCTAAACGTACAGATAGTGAAAATAATCCTTTATCTTCAGAAAATGATTTAAAAAAGAAAACTACAGGTAAAGATCCATACACTAATCAAAACAAAGAAGTTTCAGAACATAAAATATCTAAAAGTTTACATGGAAAACCTAATTCTGCCTTAAAAACTAATACACTAGATTCCAAAGAGGCGAATGACAATTTAAAGACGCCAATTAGAGCGGAAACTGTCAAAGATAACATTAAGAATGCCACTGATAAATTGGTCAAGTGTGGTATTATGGGTGAAAAAGATACAGAATCTCAAAAAATAGCTGTTGAGAAAGTTATCGAAAAAGAGTCAGGTACAGAAGGTAAACCAGGTGTTCCAAGAAAATTAAATGGTAAGAAAATTCATTATTTAATTTAAAACTGTGTAAAGCAAGGTTAGGTATACCGGGTGTTGCTCCGTCGAGCGGGACATAAGAATCCCATGTAAATTTTGAAGTGGTCCAATATTGGCTCCCCTAATTATTTTAGAAGAAAATATTATTAGGATTTTTTAAAGAGCACGAAAAGTTGTACCCAGTGTACAAATTTCAGCTCTTCTCAGTCCGCCAGCTAAGAGATAAATGCTAAAATGAGTTACGAATCTCCTATCTTCTTACGCGTCCTGTATTATTAGAAGTTTATAATAAAATACCAGAAAAATTATTTAAACTCTTACTCTCAAGTTGTCAGATCAATGTCACATCATTTTTAAATAATGAACTACTCAAATAAAAAAAAATCACTATTATAAAATGGTTTTATCAGGGAAATAGTTATCGAAGAGTAGCGGAGTGAGATGATGAAGAGGACAAACACTGACAGAGGTTTTTTACAAAATATTTGCTTTACTGACGAATGCACTTTTACATTGAACAACAAACCCAACATTCAAAATTGCCGGTACTGGAGTAACGAAAACCAAAATCGATTTGTTGAGACAAGGACTCAATATCCACAAAAAATTAATGTTTTGGCGGGAATTTTCGGCCACCATATCCTTGGACCATTTTTCCTTGACCGAAATTTGAATGCGGAGTACTTTCTGGAACTTTTAGAGGAACAAATTTTGCCTGCTTTGAACAACCTTGCTCGTAAAAATCAAGGGATTTGGTATCAAATGGATGGCTGCCCAGCACACAGTACCAGAGCTGTGCGCGAATACTTGAACAACGCATTTAATAACGACATCAAAAGGCCCGAACCACGCAATATTTTGGGCCCCGGCCAGGTCTCCGGATCTTTTCCCAAAACGATTTTTTCTTTGGGGACATTTAAAAAAAAACTTTATACCAAAAAAAATATAAAAATTTAGACCAGCTTTTTCCCCAAGTGCCAGAATATCGATGTACCAACTAGCCAACGTAAAAATGGGGTTTTATAATCGTTTGGGTTATTTCTGGCAGTTAATGGGGGGAATATTTGAGCATTTGATTAAATCCTGATTTTTTTTTTTATAAATTGATATCTAAATGTGGACAAATTTGTTTTATTGTTTTGGGTAACTTTGAGTGCATGTGTTGGAATTAGCTGTAAACTAAAATGAAATGGGGATTTTTTTTGAAATTCCCGTATAAAATTGTTCAGTTTTGGCAATGACATTATAAATTAATGATCTAAATTGTCACTGATAAATCGATATGGTGTCTTTATTATTGATTTCTAGAGTACAGGGTGCATAATGAGATACTACGTTGCAGAAGTATTTAAGCAGTTTACTCTTTACTGGCTGGTTGAAAAATGCTCAAATTTTCATTTTGGGTGGAACTTATTGTGCTCTTCAATAAATCCTAATAGCGGAGCAACACCCGGTATATTAAGCACAAAACGATATTAAAAAATATGTTAAATATCGATAATAAGCATATATCGATATTGCTAAAATATGAATGAATCTTACTGTGTAAAGTCGTAATTATGTATGACGTCATGTTTGTTTTTCTTTGTTTAGTATACTCTAAACAGAGGTGACAACAAACTTTTGAAAAACAATGGGTGTCCGATGATTACTAATTTGTTATATTTTTGGTTATGTGAAGTATCCGTTACTGACAATCAAAGTGTTGGTGCGTCAACTTGTTGTTTAAAATTATTTTAAAAAGTTTTAAATAATGCCGAGAAAAAGATTTAATAGGTAGAATGAACAATCGCAGCTGATAATTTTAAATATCTTGGCTTTTTTTTCAACTGCAAAAAGAACAATCAAAAAAGGGGAAATGATTTTAAAATTGAAAATGTAATACAGCGAGCCGCAGATGCAACAAAATTGAACTCAACAACGATCGCAAATATAAAGAAGAATTGAATAAAATCAGATCAAAATTACGCTTTCAGCTTGTCTTCCAAGCAAAAGAGAGCAAATAATCAAAATTTTTAAACCCGGTTTTTTGGAAATTTTATACTTTTTATATTGGACTAGCACTAACTACTTTTAATAATTTTAGAAAATTCTGAAATATCAATCTCGGGTGTGGCATCTGAACTAAATGAAACATTATAAAATTTATTCAACCTTAAAATTGTCCGTTCAGAATCTTCCTGAACAAAACATGCAAGACGGACCTAAGTATGCATAACTAGGTTTATGCAGCAGGATCCAAAGTTTTTAAATAAAATTCTATTCACCGACAAGTCTTCCTTCACTTTAGCATAATAAATGTTTAATTACAAAAATAAACATTATTGGACCAAAGGGAAACCGTTACCAAATTCAGCAACATAAAAATTTTTTTTGTTTTCATGACTTTCTTGATACTAATATGAAACTTTTTTGTAATTTATTAATAATTTAATCCAAAATATCTCAAAATTGGTTCTTCCGAATATTATCAATAATAATAATAATATATATATATATATATATATATATATATATATATATATATATATATATATATATATATATATATATATATATATATATATATATATATATATATATATATATATATATATATATATATATATATATATATATATATTTAAATAAAAAATATATTAAAAATATTTAAATTAATATTTTTATAAAAAAATTAATTTTTTTAAATTATATTAAATAAAAATTATTGGGGGGAAAATTTTTAATTTTATAAATTAATTTTAAAAATTATTTAAAATTATTATTTTTTTATTATTATATTAAATAATAATTTTAATTTTATATATTTATTAATAAATAAATATAAAAATTATTTTATTTTTTAAAATTAAATTATATAAATAATATATATTAATAATATTAATTTTAAATTTTTAATAAATATTATTTAAATTAAATATTAATAAAAATAATAAAATTATAATATTTTTTTTTAAATTAAATATAAAATATTATAAATTTAATAATTTAATTATTAAATTAAAAAAATAAATATAAATTATTAAAAAAAAATAATAAATATTTTTAATATAATTTAAATTTATAAAAAAAAAAAATTAATTTTTTTATTTTTTTTTTTTATATTTTTAATATTTAATTTTTAAATTAAATATTATTATATTAATATTTTTTAATAAAAATTATAAATTTAATAATAAATATAATTATTTAATATAATAAAAATAATTAATTTTATATTTTTTATTATAAATTATTTTTTAATTAATAAAAAATATTATAATTAAAAATAAATTATTTTTTTTTAAAAACCGTTTAATATGTTACTTTTTTTTAAAATATTTATTTATTTTTTTTTCTGACATTTGTAATGTTATTTAACTGTCATTTCATTGATTACAACGGATTAAATTATTCCCCAATAATAAGGCCCAAATTCGATTCTACTAAACTCCAAAAACTTTTTTTTAAAAACACACTTTTTATATTTACTGTCTAAGCTTTAAAATTGTTTATTCACTATTGATATTGTACTTTACTTTTACAGTTTTGAAAGGTTTTATATATATATATATATATATATATATATATATATATATATATTAATTTAAAAAATAAATAATTATAAATAATTTAATTTAATTTTAAATATTTAATCAGGCCGGGAAATTTGCAAAACCACACAATAAAAATGTACAAACAAATAAAATATGTAAAAAACATTAAAAATATAAAGACAAATACCATACAGAAAAATAAAAATTGCACCTACGCTATAAAACAAACCATATTTAGTATAAAATAAAAATAAAAATATTTACATATAAAAAATATAAGATATAAATAATAAACCAGACAAAAGCATTAACAAAAAAACGCTTAGTGTTGCATAAACTCTGCAACTGAATAAAATGCTTTATCAATTAGAAACTGCCCAACTGCATTATTGAATTTACCCCCATGCATATGCCTTAAATTTTGAGGAAGCTTATTATAAGGGGTAAGACAGCTGTAAAAGGAGAGTTTTTAAAAAATGATGTCCTGTGTAAAGGAATTTCGATCCTTGTATTGTTTCTTGTGTTGTAAGAGTTAGATGCTCCGAGTCTTCCAAACAATTTCCCATTTGCATTCACATAAGACACACACTTAAAAATGAACACACAAGGCAAAGTAAGGATCCTTTTCTGAACAAATATGGGTCTGCAACTTTCAAGCGGCTTAAGATTAAATATAAGTCTTAATATTCTTTTTTGTCCCACAAAAACTCTACCTAGCGCACCACTACCTCCCCAGGAGACAATATTACTAGAAATATGGCTGTAAGCCAGTGAATAGTACACGGAAATTAACCCAGACTCATCCAGTGTATTCTTAAGATTAAGAATAGCATAATATGCTGAATTTAGCTTCGAACAAACATACTCGACGTGATAGGCAAAGGTCAATGAAGAATCAATGATAGTTCCCAAAAATTTTGCAGTGTCTACAAATTTGATATTGTTGATTATTTCGAAGTTAGATGGTAATGGCTTTCAAATAAACAAATTCATGTTTGTAGTTTTAGTGCTATTAATTATAAGATGATTGTTACGGCACCAAACTTCCATTTCATGACAGGCTACCCTAATGTGATCTGCGAGCTCCTCCGGGGTATCCGCCGCTAATACTACCGTGGTGTCATCGGCATACATTGTAACACTTCCAGTGCTAATATTTTGCGGTAGATCGAGCCCTGAGGAACTCCCATACCCACAAATTTGGGTTCCGACTTAACACCATCATATCTTACCACCATTTCACGCCCAGACAAATAGGAGTCAATCCATTCGGATAACCTACCTCTGATACCCATGCTGTACAGCTTTGAGAGCAAAATACTCCTGTTTACTGTATCGAAGGCTATGGACAAGTCAAAAAATAGAGCTACTACATATTTTCCTTGGTCAAGATTACTGTACACATAGTTTAAAACGCTGTATGTTGCTGTTTCAATTGACCTTTCTGGTACAAAACCATGTTGACACTTATTTAAAATGTTATATTTAAGAACAAAATCCATTATTTTATCATGCACCATTTTTTATGTAACCTTTGAGAAGATACTAAGAATTGATATCTGTCGATAATTTATTATTATACAGTATAAATAATAAGTTTTATGTTTTGCAACGGCCCTTGCCTTACTTTCTGTTTTTTTTTAATATTGTTAAGATTAACATCATTTTTAAAAAAATATAAAGTATTTTTTTATGATCAACGCACGCTAATTTCAAAGCGAATACTCTCGAAGAATCTTCTTGCGATTTCAATTAATCTGGTTTTTAAAAATAAAGAAGATCTAATTAAAGTATTTAAAATATGGAATGATTACTACCAAATAGACTTCTAATTCAATCAGATGCCATGTATCAAATTAGGTATTTTTGCTTTTTGGTATGCTGTTTATGATGGAAAGACAATGTTAAATCCAAGCTTTCGACCTTGGCAGATGAACCGGGTCATTGTCAAAAGCCAAGAAAACCTCGATATGTTTAACCTTCTCTTGGTTTTTATTAATTTTGACTCGAAATTACTAAATACCTTCATAACAATTTATTATTACTATAACACTGCTGCAACTTTTTTTGCAGCCGCAGGAAGGCTGGATTGAAGTGATCAGTAGTTTGAATTTACTGCAAGAAATTATTTTTATTTTTTATTTTAAGTGAAGTAAAAACTGATATCAATGTCAAATTTTACTTAGTTGGTATAACTATAACAAAAAAATCTTTAACAAAAATAGACACATATCTATTAGAACTCTTAACCAAAATTAAATATTACTTTATTTATTAATTTTAGATTCAACAAAGCCACAAACTACTTCCTCTAAAAAAGAACCAGGGAAGGCCGGATCAGCTTTAAGACTGGGTGAGCATAAAATAAAACATGAATCCTACTTAAGAAAGATAGAGAAAGCAGAGCAACAGAAGAGAAGGAGAGAGATCGAGAAAGGACTGAAATTACGTCAAATCGAAGAGCATGTTGACAAGAAAAAAGAAAAATCAAAAAAAGAAGAGGTTAGTATTGAGTAAAAAGTTGGTAAAAGGTGTAAAAAATATGATACTCACGATTTTAATGGGCGATAGTGGAGCTCAAAGCCAATTAAAAAAGCCAAGTCGCGCCCTTATATCACAGCGAGTCGAATGTCGAACGTTTTTTGCGAGGTTTTACATAAAAACAATAACAATTACTTTTTGCAATTTATTTTGATATTTAATTTAGAATTTTATTTAATAAATTATTGTTTGGTTTTTATTTGTTATATAAAAATAATTGTACTTACCACAAAATAAGGCTAAATATCCATTTTAATAACACAAATTATTATGTTTTAAATAAAATAGTACTTTTTTATTTTGCTTAAAGAATAAGATTTCTCGGTTGCAGACATCCCATTTTCAAAACTCTTTGGTACACCTGCACTACGGTTGTCGTAAATTTATAACATATCAGCATATTTTCGCGATTTAAAAACGGACAAAAATATCGCGACAGTACACAGTTTACTGACAACTTCACGCAAAAGGCTTCTGGGTAGCTCTGTTGCCAATTGTTTTTTAAATGGGAAAAAATTATTAATATTTTTTTATTTGTAGATTAAAACATAAAAAACTTATGTTTCAATGGTTTTTGGGGTGTTAGGCCGGCGTGGATTGTCTGGTTGACTTGACGTTTCGCCAACACGAGCGGTTGGCATCTTTAGAAGTTGCTTCCTGGTTGACAGTATGTAAACTACTGAACTTTGCGTAGTCGTAGCTCCTATTTATACGTTGGGGAGGCAGTGGGCGGGGCTTCTGTTACTTTTGGTTCCGGTCTTTCTTATTAAAGTTGTAGCTATACTTTTCTATCTCTATGGCTTCTCTGTAGAGGTATACCGATTTGGTAGCGAGTACTTGGGTCTCCTCAAACTTTATTCGATGGTCCTTTGTAAGGGCATGGTCTGCTATTGATCTTTTAATTTCTCGCTCTGAATAACCATTGGCCCTTAAAGCATTATAAATATGTGTAAGTTCTGCACTTAGCGCCTCGGGTTCGCAAATTCTTCTTGCCCTTTCTGTTAGAGTTTTATGAATCCATATTTCTGACATGGGTGGTGGTTGGAATCCCTATGTAGATAGCGGTCTGTGTGTGTGGGTTTTCTGTATACCGTGTGTCCTAATGATCTTCCTTTACGCGTTAATAATACATAAGGGAACGCTAGCTTGTTGTTGTCCTCGATTTCCATCGTAAACAGTATATTTTCATGGATGCTGTTAAGGTGTCTCAGAAATTCTTGCAGTCTATTTTGTCCATGACTCCATATTTCGAAAGTGTCATCCATATATCTGTACCAAACGTTTGGCTTGTAAGGGGCACAGTCTAAAGCCAGTTGTTTGAACTTTTTCATAAAGAAATTTGCTATTACCGGGCTGAGAGGGCTTCCCATTGCTACTCCTTCAGTCTGTTCATAAATCTTGTTGTCCCATGAAAAAAGGTGGTTGTCAAGCAATGTTTGAACAAATTGGAGATATCTTCTGGGAAGTTGTCATATATGTGTTCCATTGCATCCTTTATCCTCTTGTAAAGAGGGATACCACATCGAAACTTACTAATATATCGTTGTCTTCAAGAACTAAGTCTTTAATTTTCGAAATAAAATGGGTCGAATCGTTGACAAGCGGCCCTGAAGGCCATCAGTTCTCCAAAAGTTAATTCCAAACTAGTGGGGGACTGTATACAGGCCCTGAATAAAGTCGGCTTGGCAAACAAACTTACGGTAGCCTGGGTACCAGGCCACGGGAGCCACCCAGGTAACTTAGAGGCCGACGACCTAGCCAAAAGAGGATCAGCCATGGAAATGATAGGCACTGAGCCATTCTGTGGAATCTCGGCAGGCCTCCTCAAAGAATTTATTAAGAGCTGGGTAGACAGAGAGTTTCAAAGCTGGTGGGTACAAACACTAGGACAACGACAGGCAAAGCAGTTCATTAAGACCTCGGACCTACTGAGCCAGAGTCGTAAAGTCGTAAGGATAACGGTAGGTCAACCAACAGGACACTGCAAACTCAACAAGCACCTGAAAAGAATAGGCCGGTGTAGGTTCTGCAAGGAGGCTAAAGAAACAGCCGTATATGTGTGGTGCGACTGTGAAGCACTATGTAGGCTTAGGTTTACTAGGCTTGGTGAGGAAAAGCCAAAACCGGCAAGATATATGGAGTGGCCAGTGTCAAGACTCTGGAGTCTAGTTAAGAAGACGGGCCTGGACAAGGTACTCTAAAGAACGATAGGAGAAATCACAATAAATCTGGTAAGGTTGCAGTAGGGGAGGTCATTTTTGCCATCTCCGCTCAAATAATATAATCTAATCCTTGACAAAGGAATCAGTGAGTCCGATGTGTGGTTGCAGAACTGATCATAGGTGTTTAGCTAGATCAGGGGTCTCCAAACTACGGCCCTAGGGCCACATCCGGCCCGCGGACAGATTTTGTCCGGCCCGCGGAGAGCTAGCATACTTGAAAACTCCTTTTAGAGAACAAATAATTTTTATAGCAAATTAAATTTAGTTTACTGAAGTATTCTAATTTTATGTTGAATAATTATTAATATGACATCTACATTGATATGGTCATGGGCTAACTCCGCTAACTCATAACATTCTTGTAGGCTTATTGTTATTGTTTTTGTGATAAGTTGGATAAAGAAACACAGAATTGTAATGAGTAAAGACATGTATAATATGCAGAAAATTTAACTTCAGTATATAATAACCAACAAATTATTGAAATGAATCCAACTAACATTTTATACATTTTAAATAATCACATAACTTATAACAAACATAATGACATATGAAATACTAATGAGATTTATGTAATTGAGATTTTCCACTGACAATAGTTTGTAGTTGTGGACTAATTTTACTTGTACCAATTATTAAAAGAGATTTAAGATGCTCATCAGTTAATTTCGATCTGTAAAAATTTTTTGTGTACTTCATTTTGGAGAAGGTTTTCTCACACAAATAAGTAGTACCAAAAACAGAAAACAGACCACGAGCTAATTTATGCAAATTATCAAATTGTGTCAGTGGAAGACTCTTATAAAATTCCAACAAAGATGAGTTTTGATATTTGTTCTTAATTATATCACTGCATTGTAGATCAATCATTTCCATTTGAAGTTCCGGGGCTAGGGTTTCAATGTCAGTATAAAAAGGATTCTGAAAAATCTTAATTTGATTCGCAATGGCATCAAAGTCCGAGAAACGAGTATCAAAATTTATCTTCAAAGCACTCAAAGTTTCGATTGCAAAATCGATAGGAAACTCAGTCTCAGTAGTGTGGCTGAATATTTCACATGTTTTAAAATGTGAAAAACATTTGCTTCGTAGTTGTATTGAAACAGTCTCAATTTCTTCCGGAATGATTTGATATTGGTATAAATCAGGAAGATGCTGGTTTCTCCTTGCAATCCCAAATTCAGTTCGTTCACATGTTTTGTCAAATCAACATAGAATGCTAACTTCCACAGCCATGCGTTGTTTTGTAATTCAGTAAGAGGGCGATGCTTTTCATTCAAAAAAATTTCGATCACTGCTCGAAGTTCAAAAAGCGCTGAAGGACTTTCCCACAACTAAGCCAGCGTTACGGCAGTATGATAAGGTAAGTCAGTTTCTCCAATCTCTTCAATAAATTGTCGGAATTGTCGGTGATTCAGCCAAAAGATCTGATAAAATTAACAGTTGATATGACTGGTTTCAGAACGTCAGACATATCCAAACATTTTCCGCACAAAGACTGTTGATGAATGATACAATGTAAGACTAATGGTTTTGAACCACCGTCATTTTCTACAGCCTTTGACACAAGAGCGACCACTCCTTTATTTTTCCCACTCATGTTTTTGCCTCCATCAGTTGTAATACATTTCAAGTTTTTTCATCGAAGGTTCTTTTGATTAATGGCCATTTCAACTCCTTTAAAAATATCTGTACTAGTAGTTGTGCCATGAATACTATACATATCAAGAAGTTCTTCGTGCACTTCATAGCTTTTATCTACTCCTCGAATATAAATCAACACCTGAGTAGTATCTGACACATCCGTTGACTCATCCAAGGCCAAAGAAAACCACTCAAAATGTCCATTTTTGTCGAACAGTTGAGAGGATATATTTTCAGCGATGTTTTCTACCCTTCGAGCCACAGTGTTTGCTGACATACTGACAGTTTTTAATAAATTTACCTTTTCAGGGCACATTTCTTCGGCTACTGCAATTATGCATTCTTTGATCATTTCTCCATCGGTGAATGGTTTTCCACGTTTTGCAATTTCAAGAGCCACACGAAAGCTGGCACGAGTTGCAGCCTCTTGTTCAGTTTTGAGTTTTGTAAATGAAGACTGCTGCGATTTCAATCCGCGCTGCATAGCTTAGAATTTTTCTGTCTGCAAACTTCCTGTATATTTTGAGTAATTTTGAAAATGTTTTGTTTCATAATGACGTTTAATGTTATATTCTTTGAAAACGGCTATGCTTTCATTGCAAATCAAACATAGCGCTTTGTTACTGGACTCAATTACGAAATACTGAATGTTCCACTGATCTTTGAATTTTCTGCATTCACTATCAATTTTTCGCTTCTTTTCCATACTACTAATTCACACACAAAAGCAACAATTCAAGTCAAAATACTGTTATAAAGATGTCTTAAACTTAAACACGCACAAACACGTTTTAGGAGGTATGCAATATTTTATTTAACAACAGTGTCATAGGAACTGACTTGTGGTTGGCCACTAGCCTTCTTATATATTCCAATTACTGCCATCTAAAGTGAGTGGAAGACCCAGAACTTTCTCGAACCAACGAGATTATTATGTACGTGCTATTAGGGGCCATCTGTTGCGATAGAAGGTACTACCTATTTCCGCTTTGTGTCCACCAGATGTCGTGTCACGTTACTCCTCATGGCTCGTACTCTACGACTAATCTAGAAATTACAGATAATGACAGGAAAATTAAATATGCAGTGTTGCCTTTGGGATTTTAGTCCGATTTGCAGCCTTTTTTAAACGTTGTGTACTTTTTCGGACTTTTTTTTCATCGTGGACTATTTCACTTCTGAACCAACAAAATGATAATATGGTTTTGGCCCTCGGAACTTACTGGGGTAATCAGTATGGCCCTAAGGCTGGAAAGTTTGGAGACCCCTGAGCTAGATCATATATGTCGGTGAACCGATAGCGCTTACAATGGGACGTAGCGGAATGTTGGCTTTGTGTATTTTTGGCAATCCATAGAGTCTTGGTATTGCAGTCTCACTTTTACAAACTATGTTCTTTGTCTGTTCTTCTAGACTTGACTTCCGAACTAAGGGCTTTGTTGTTCTTATAACGCGTTGTGTTGGATCATTGCGTAATTCCTTATAACTGTTTGGATCCAGTAAATCATCTTGGTTTTTTAATACAAAAACACGATGAGCGATTAAGACGAAATTCAAATTTAAGCTTTTAAAATAATTGCTTCCAAAGTTTGTAACTTTGATATCGTTTAGACAAGAATCTGTTAAGTTTTGACACATATGTCATATAAACTTTTTGACTTGTTTTGAGCTCCACTATCGTTTATTAAAATCGTAAGCTTTATACTTTTTACACCCTGTATATAAACTTACAATAGTAACCATTCCATCGAACGATTCCAACAGCTTAATGGGAAAGTACCATGTTTGCCCAAATTAATTTTTAGATTAAAGAAATAAATACGACAGCACAATACATCTTTAAAAGAAATGAGAAAAAGGAATGGGAAGAGATGATGAAAGGAAAGAGAAGACAAAAGATGTACGAAAAAGATGCCAAAGTGTCGAAACCGAGTGTTGGAAATGCACCTTGGGGTGCGAAAATTAGGTCTGGTAAGAAAAAAATAAAAAATTAGTTTTTGTAATATTTGTACTTGTCTTTTAACAAGTGCTTTTTGCAAAATTAATAGAGTCTAAAAAAACTTTTTCTGAAATTGTCTAGCTTTTTTTTTACGATGAATTTACTTTTTTATCAAAAAAAAAAAAAAAATATAAAGGTTTTATAAAATCGAACGAAATTTTTTTTTGACTTTGGCTTATTTGGGAATGTTTAGAATCTCTAGGTCAACGATGAGGCTTCGTCATACCGGGTGGTGGTCGCCGACAGAAATAGGAAATCCCATGTCCAGGTTAATTATTGGCTTCCTGTACATTTGTGTACTTAGGAATAAAATGTGAAGTAAATTTTAATAGGAATCTTTCAATCTATAAAATCCTTCGTCAGTGCACAAGTAAATCTACAGCAAACAATTTTTATATTGTTCAAATCTAAACTTATTCAAGAGAAAAGGAAGTAAATTTTTTTTATCAAACCATTTATTTAATGTAACAATTAGGTTTAAGTAATAACAATTATTACTATCGATCATTAAAAAATAAAAAATTATCATGCTAGATTTGAATTAAATCAATAGCAGTTTTTAAAATATTTTTAATTTATTTCCCCATCAAGCCTATCTGGTCCATTTCAACCATTAAACGTATTGTCAGTAAATTCGAGTCCACAACCATCGCAATAAATAATTGTAAATGTTTAACTCAAAAGATCCAAAAAAAAAAGGAGAATTGAACTCCTAATATTTTACTAGGTGTCTAAAAATAAAATCAAATGTTCAAACAACCTCCCATTATCAGCTAAACAATATCCCATCCAATCATAAAATTTATTTCTAACGTTGCTAAATTGGTATTGCAAAATTTTATTACTTTCTAACGAAATAACGTTTTGTAGCTGGTTTAGATTTTCAAATTTTACGCTTTTATAAATGACACTTTCTAAGTGACTCCACAGAAAGAAGTCATTCTGTGAAAGATTAGGTGACCTGGCTGGCCAAAGTAGCCGGTACCGTGGACCAATAATATTGCCGTTAAAAGAATTTTCCAGTACTCTCTAACGATACGGGCATTATGGGCGGGGCAACCATCCATTTGGTACCAGATCATTTGATCTTCCCGAACAACTTCTTTCAAGGCGGGTCCAATTTGATTTTGAAATAAGTCCAAATTTCTTTTATCAGGTTATAGTCCAAAAAATGGTGCCCGATAATTCCCACGAATACATTTGCTTTTTGGGGATATTGTGTCCGAGTATGAACAAAGCGATGTTCATTTTCTTGTCTCCAATACCGGCAATTCTGAACATTTGGTTCATTGTTGAGGGTGAATGTACAGGGTGGCCAATTGGGCACTTTTAAAGGGAAACTCCCATTTTTAAAGGAGATAGATGAAAATTAATGTCGGTGTCTGGAGCTCAATTTTCGTCAATAACATAATGGTAAAAACCGCATCGATATCTGTTACCATTTCTGAGTTACAGGTGTTTTTAAAAAAAGTGCATTTTTTAAAAATCTTTTTTGCTATGGAAAATTTTGAGTTTCTGTAAAAACATTTCCAAAGCAACTTTTTACGTAGAATTTAATAGTGTAAATATATTTTTTTTACAATCAATAGTTTAATAGTTATTAACAGAAAAATCGATGTTTCATATGGGACACCCTGTATATTTTTGAATAATTGAAAATAACTTTAAATTACCTTTCCAAAAATAAAGCACACCTAATATTTTATAAAATGAAACTTATATTTACAATGAATGATGTCGAATTTTATAACACTGTAAACTATATTTAGAATAAGATTAACAAATAAAATATAAAAAACAACAATAAAAAGTAATAAACCAGCGCAAGAGAATTAGCAACAGGAGATGTTCAAATTGTCGACCGGTCTCTCTTATGCACAAACGGCACCGTTTCCGGACATTTCTTGCAGAATTCATCAACTCAAGAGGGGTGAGAGATGCAAACCGTTGCACAACCGCTACTTCTAAATCTCGTCTTCTCCAAAGATAAAAATCCATGGGCGTTAAGTCCGGTGACCTCGCTGGCCAACGGATGGGACCTTGGTTAGCTATCCAATTATTGTCAAAGTTATCTGCTAAAAAATTACTAATAATTTCAGCGTTGTGAGGCGGTGCCCCGTCTTGCTGGAAAAATATGTTTCCGAGTTCCATTAGAGGTAGATCATCAATAAAGGGTTCTATTTGTTGCCTTAAAATTTGCAAATATCGTTGAGAGGTGAGGGTATCATCATAAATTAACGGGCCAATAATCCTACCTCTAAAAATACCTGCCCAGACACTAAATCCAAATTTTCCTTGGTTTTTTAGCTCGACTACTGAATGAGGGTTTTGTTGCGCCCAAGTATACGAGCTATAGCGGTTAAAAATACCGACACTGCTTATATACGCTTCGTCATGCGGCGTTCAAAATCTCCAGGCCTAAGATGATGCACTTTTCTGGTCCTATATGGTTTATATTTGTATTTCTTTAAAGTTCGTCTAATATTAGTTCTTGCCAGTCCTGTTAACGTTTTCAATTTTCGTGTTGACGTTTTAGGACTATTTTGAACGGCTCCTAAAACTACTATCTCTTCTAACTCCTTATCCCTATTTGTTATATACTGTTTTGACATTTTTTTCTTAAACTGGCCACTATTAATAAGGTTGTGTCGCAATCTTTCAAAAATATCTTTAAAAGGTTGTCTTCTTTCTGGATATTGGTTGTGGTATAAATTGCTTGCTGCTTCTGGATTCTCTCCGGCTTGTATAAAAAAAACTAATCATATCCCATTTTTTATAATTTTCAAATTTCATTTTAAATTTATTTGAAAGATTTAACTAAATCGGCGTGTTTACAGCCAAAATCACAATTTGACAATTACCAATAAGCATTTGTTTCCTTTATCATGGCCGCGCCCCGCGGCGTCCTAAGCCTACTTGTTCAAAGTGGGCGAACTATTAAAAACTCTTTATTTCGAAGAGAACTCGAGCAAAATATTAAGTATGCTATCTTTTTGGAAATGTAATTTAAAGTTATTTTCAATTATTCAAAAATATACAGGGTGTCCCATATAAAACATGGATTTTTCTGTTAATAACTATTAAACTATTGATTGTAAAAAAATATATATTTACACCATTAAATTCTACGTAAAAAGTTGCTTTGGAAATGTTTTTACAAAAACTCAAAATTCTCCATAGCAAAAAAGTTACAGCGATTTTTTAAAAATGCCCATTTTTGAAAAAAACCCTGTAACTCAGAAATGGTAACAGATATCGATGTGCGGTTTTTACCATTATGTTATTGACGAAAATTGAGCTCCAGACACCGACATTAGTTTTCATCTATCTCCTTTAAAAATGGGAGTTTCCCTTTAAAAGTGCCCAATTTGGCCCACCCTGTACATTCATCAGTAAAACAAATATTTCTTAAAAAAAAATTCGATCGTTATTTGCCCTTTTCATCATTTCAAAACAAAATGCTATTCTTCGCTCTTTATCTTCTTTCTGCAGTTCTTGATGTTTTTCGAATTTATACGAATAATATTTTTTGTTTTTTTCAAAGTGCGCAATACCGTTGTATGATGTTTATACCTCTTGCCCAAGAACCTCCGTACTAACCATTTTGTTTTCCTCCACACTCAGTAGAATATTAAGATCTTTTTCTTCGGCTCTATTTTTGATATCCTGAGTTAAACATTTACAATTATTTATTACGGTACCTTTCGACTCGAACTTACTGACAATACGTTTAATAGTTGAAATGGACGGAATGGGCTTGGTGGGGAAATAAACTAAAACATTTTCCTATGAGCGTACGGAAAGGTCCACTTTTCCGCACGCATTTGAGTGCGCAAAGTTGCACTTTTCTGCACGCCGTGCGGAAAAGTAAAACTACTTTAAAATCTTACAGGTAAGCAAGATTTATATGTATTTTAGTAATTGTAGGCTATTTCATGCAATATACGAAGCCATTGCAAGTTTTAGTTTATTCTCTTTTTTGTTTGTTACTTCGTAATTTTTAATATTTCAAGTAAAACACAAAAAAAACATTTTTAATTACCCTGTATAATAATAATAAATGATTATGACAAGTCAAGCAACAATATGTAATCTTGGTGATTTTAACACATGTCAGATTTTTTCTTCGTTTCCATATGAATAAGCAATTGCACAAATGAATTTCAATACAAACAAGCATTTTTAATGAAAAGGCGTCATAGTATCTTTTTTTAATTAAATAAAAATCCGACAAAAATAATTATTTAAAATGAGTACTTCCGATGAGGAGCTACCAGATTCTATCCTGGATGCAGCAAATACCGTAAGTTTGAATTTATTACCAGCAAAATCTCGTGAAAAATATTAGAATCCATATAGTCATTTCGAAAACTGGTGCTCCAGCAAGGGGACAAAAAGTATTAAAGAAGAAGTGTTCTTGGCCTATTTTGCGGATTTGCAAAAAACATATAAACCTAATACTTTATGGAGTAAGTACTCTATGTTAAAATGTGTCCTCAAAGTGAAAAGGAACGTTGATTTAAGTTCATATTTCAAGCTAACATCACTACTTAAACACCAAAACGTGGGATACCGGCCAAAAAAATCAAAAACTTTCAGCAAGAAAAGTTTCAAGATTCATGAAAGAAGCACCTGATAATATTTACCTTCTAATAAAAGTTGCTAAATTTTGGATTAGCTGGTGCTTGTAAGAGAGATGAACTTACAAAAATAATGATTGATGACATACAGGATAATGAAAATTTGATAGTGGTGAAAATTCCTGACAGTAAAAATAACACTTCCAGAATCTTTGTAGTGTCCGATGAAACAAATAACGGACTTTATCTGCAATTGTACCGTAAATATGCAAATTTGCAAAAACCACATACCCCACACAGACGTTTTTTTGTCCAGTATGAACAAGGAGCATGCAGTACGTAATGTGTGGAAATAAATTCAATAGGTAAAATGCCTTCAAAAAGTGCTGCATACCTAAAATTAAAAGATCCAGAAGAGTACACTGGACATAGTTTTCGTCGATCTTCTGCGACTATGTTAGCGGATTCTGGAGAAGGAATTACCAATGTCAAGCGACTTGGGGGCTGGAAATCAACGGCTGTAGCTGAGAGCTACATTGATGAATCCAAAAAAACAGAAAAAGGATATGTCGAATAGAATATTGACCATGAACAACTCCCCTCCTGAGCTAAGTCAACCTTCATCAAGCCGTACAATAAGCGCATCCATAAGCCACCCGCTAAATGAAATTACAGGTTCTGCAATTAATTTACAATATGCTAATAACTGTTCTTTTGTTGTAAATGTTATCAACAAATAATATTCCCATTTATAAATATGTTGTAGTAGTTCTTTCAAATTAAACATAATTTAAAAAATAAGCATTGCTTTAATATTGGTATTATCTGACGCTCGTGGGAAAAATTTGTTCCTAACGCTTGCGCAAAGTAACTTTGCGCACGTGTTAGGAAAATAACTATTTAGATACTGCTTTAAAACTGCTTCCCGCATAATGCTGCTTTATTATGGATACTTTTTCGTCGATTAAATAATTTATATATATTTTTTTAAAATACCGACTGTCCCTGATTTATTGACACTTTTCTTTATGTCAGGGACAATATTCATTTTACTGGTGCCTGTTTGGTTTTACTTGAACGGAAAATTTGGTAATTTTGCAATTTTATTTAATTGAATAATTCAAGATTCGCTTATTAAAATTTTTTGAAACTTGGCACGAGGGCTTGTCAGATTGGTATCTTCAAAAAGTTATCTTACATTTTTTCTGTAAAATGTACAGGGAAGCCAATAATTGACTCCCTTAAAATTTACATGGGATTTCCTATGTTCCGCTCGGCGACGCACCACCCGGTATATAGTGTAAAATTTATTAGAGTTGTTTATTTTTAGAAAACCCCAAAAACAAAGATAATAAGAAAAATATGCACAATACCACTACTTCCAGTGGTGACAAACTTATGTCAAAAACAGAATACCTAAAATTAAAAAAACAATTAAAGCCTTCAAAAAATGAGAAACCCAACACCAGCACCAAAGAGCAAGAAATGCTTTACAATAAAAATGAAATTAAGAAAAATTTAGAGCATAAAGATGATGAATTCAAAATGGATCTGTTTACTGCAAAGAAAACAGATTTGAGTAGTGATGTTTTCAATTACAAAATAAACACAATGACAAAACTTTTGGTTAGTAACAGCAAAGGAAATCTTCTGGAGAGTAATTTAGAAGAGCCCAAATCGGTATCTATAAATAAAGAAAAACAAGAACCGGGAGTCACATCAATAAAAGAAAAAGGTGAAAATACAGAAATTAAAAATATAAACTTTTGAAATGTAAAACAGAAGATTTTAACTTAATCGATAAGGAAAAAAGAATACCAGGTAAAACAGAAGCAATAAGAGTAACAGAGGAACAAAGTAAAATAAATAAAGATTCAAAAAATAGTAGAATAGTAAAAGAAAATCAAGCTAATAATATAAAAGAAGTATCACCAGTTAAGACGGAACTAATAAACCTTTTAAATGAACAGATGAAGACAATCCCAGACGCATTTAAAACAATTGACAAAAAAGGTTTAGAAAGTAGTGTTGCAAAAGATAAAGAAGTTGAAAGTAAGCATCAGATACTTCCCATTAAAACAGATCCAATGAAATTAACCCAAGATACTACTAAAAAAAATAAAAGTAAAGAGTTGGAAAGTGGCGTGGCAAAAGAAAAGAAACCTGATGGTGAATCGTTACTTATAAAGAAAAGTATTGTGGAGGATGATAGAGAAAAGTTAAAAAATCAAGTTAATAATATAAAAGAAGTATCACCAGTTAAGACGGAACTAATAAACCTTTTAAATGAACAGATGAAGACAATCCCAGACGCATTTAAAACAATTGACAAAAAAGGTTTAGAAAGTAGTGTTGCAAAAGATAAAGAAGTTGAAAGTAAGCATCAGATACTTCCCATTAAAACAGATCCAATGGAATTAATCCAAAATACTACTAAAAAAAATAAAAGTAAAGAGTTGGAAAGTGGCGTGGCAAAAGAAAAGAAACCTGATGGTGAATCGTTACTTATAAAGAAAAGTATTGTGGAGGATGACAGAGAAAAGTTAAATATCGTCCCAGTGAAAATATTGGGTAGCAATTTGGAATCTAGACCTGATAGTATTACAAAAGACGCTGTTAAAACGAAAGAGAAAACTGTAGATGTTTCAAAGTCTGTTTCCCTTCAAGATATTTGGAATGTAAATAAAAAACCACTCGAATTGTATCTTAAATGCGTTAAAGTTGAACACTTAAATTTGGAAAATGATTTGACGGGTAAAAATAATTCGGTTAAACCAATAAAGAGTGACACTGAGGTAGAGAATAGTAAACAGGATAAAATGCAATATGAGGTATGCCACTTTGTTCTTTAAAATAGCCGATGAGTATGATTTTTGCGTTTAAATTTGTTTCTTTCGCAAACGAATTCAGGATTTTCTATTTTTTTGCAATCATCATACTTGTTGGTATAGATAGGTGCTTCAGATGAAATGTTGTTTTTAACAACCTTTTGTTAACAATTTATCATTACAAAAACAACACATGATAAAATTTTAACCTTACCACTTTCGCATTTTTTTTATCCGGATTTTTTTTCCAATATATGTATGATAGCTGATAAATGAAATATTAAAGATTGGTATGTTCAGAATTGCCAGTGATCGTATTGGTAAACGTTGTTTGCAAGTGTTAATAATTCCCAGAGTGAGAAGAAATGCAAATTATTGGCAATTAAGCCAGTTTGAATGGAGACGAATAGTTAGATTAAGAGAAGCTGGACTTTCATAACAGAATATTGGTGCTAAACTGCAAAGAAGTTTGGATACTGATGATAGTTAAAGCCCTGTTGCAAGTTTCGTTCAAGCTATTAGAGATTTCGTGGCAAGGACATAAAATTCGAAAATTCATGATATGATTGTGATTACAAAATTTATTTAACTTTTTTGAAGGTCGCTTAAAGGACCAAGGGGCCCCCATGAGTTAAGGGGCCCCGGTGCTACGTCACTGATGTTATTATAGAAAAGTATTTCCTTTCAATAAAGATCGACAATATTATTTCCCAGTTTCCATTGGCCGAAGTAATCGTTCTCGGGGAATTTAATGTTTATAATAAGGATTGGCTAGGATCCACAAAAACTGATACACAAGGCAGAGCATCGAAAATTTCGCAATTAGCAACTCGCTCACCAATAAAATGGAACCTACCTACTTTCCCAGGGTTCCACCCTAATTCTAACCCCTAGATCTCTTTCTTACTTCCACCCCGAACTCTATCAAGCATCAGTAACTGCTCCCCTTGGTCGCTCTGACCATGGTTTGGTCACCGTATCTTACTCCACTCATTTTGAGGCAACTAAAAAGCATGCTGCCACAACCGTCTGGCACCAATTCGGCCGACTGGGATGGTCTGAGAGATTTCTTTGCCTTGGGATCCTACCTGTTTTTCTACTTTCGAAATATGTAAACAAATTACGAAACAATTCAACTAGGCATTGAGACCTATATTCCCCACACTAAAAGAACCCCATAACTTCAAATCACAAACCGGTTTTCTAAATCCTGTGACAAAGCCAGACTTTTAAAAATTCAAGCCCACAAAAGTTTCTTCAAAACCCCAGTCCCGAAAATCGACAGGCTAGCATCGAAGCGAGAAATCGTATAATCAGACTATCTCAGAAGCAAAAGACCGTTTTAACAATCGAATAAAGATAAAGTTCTCTCTTGTTCAAATGGCAGTAAAGCTTTCGGCCTTTGCCAAAAATATTAGTCAGAACTTTTTGCACAAATTCTTTTCCACCCCTAATCTCTGAAGATGGAATTGTCTCTACCTCAAAGGAAAAGCCGAACTATTTGCCCAACAATTTGCTGCCAATTCTACGCGATCCTCCTACTAATCTTCCCCTTCCAACAGTTGTCCCTGTTTCTCATAAAATGTCCGATATAATTTTAAAGTTAAATAGATCAGCGTATTCTTTCTTCTCTTAATACTAAAAAATCGTCTGGGCTAGATGGCATACCAGCAATCGTCTTAAAAAAATGTGCTCCCGAGCTTGCACCCATCTTAACTCACCTCTTTCGAATCTCTTACGACACGGGCATTTTCCGGAGAGTTGGAAGCTGCACGTGTGCAACCTGTCCCCAAAAAAGGATCCAAAGTCTCCCTTCCAACTATAGACCTATTCTCTTCTTTCAGTTGTTTGCAAAGTAATGAAAATTCATTAATTCCCAAATCTTAAAGTATCTGGAAAAACATAAATCTTACATGATAGACAATATGGTTTCGTCAGTAGATCCACAGCTGATCTTCTTTCCTTTGTCTACACAACTGGAACAAGTCCCTTGAGTTTCTTGGTGAATCCCAGATGTTGCTCTTGACATATCCAAAGCTTTCGATCAGGTCTGGCATGATGGGCTTCTTAACAAACTTCCTCCTTACGGTCTTCCACCTAAGCTTTGCTCCTGGCTTTCCAGTTTCCTTTCTAATCGACGTATATCAGTTAGTGTAGATGGTAATTCCTCCAGTTTCTACCAAATTAATGCTGGGGTGCCCCAGGGCTCAGTGCTGGCACCCACGCTGTTTCTTCTACACATTAACGATCTTCTCTCTTCCACAATCAATCCCATTCATAGTTTTGCTGACGATAGTACCCTCCACTCTAGTATTCAAAACAAGCGCAGGTCAATGCAGATATCTCTTTCACAAGACCTCAAACTTATCTTGGATTGGGGCGACAAAAATCTTGTTCAGTTTAATGCCTCGAAAACACAGTCATGTTCGCTGTCGCGAAAAAAGTCTGCAAATGCCCCATCCCTTACATATGAGCGGCCAAGTGCTGCAGAACAAGAGTCGTTTAATCTAGTCGGCGTTACTTTTGAGAATAACCTCAACTGGCACAAACACATTTTATCAATAGCTTCGGCAGCTTTAAAAGATTGGATTTCTCTTCCGAGCCAGAAAATATTTCTCTTCTTCCAATCTGTACACTCTGTATGTATCCCAATCAGACCCTCTTTGGAATATTGTTCTCATGTCTGGGGAATGGCGTCTCCTACAACTCTTAGCCTTCTGGACTCCATTCAAAAAGAGCTGTTCGTCTTATTAATGATCCAACGCTCACAGAAAGGCTTCCTCTTCTTGCCCATCGTCGAGCTGTAGGGGATCTGTCGCTCTTCTATGGTATTTTTACGGCTTCTGCTTAGAGGAGTTGGCCAGTATAATTCCTTCTCTGGCAGCTCCCAACAGAGCAACACGTAGTGAAAGTTCTATGCATCCTTTTACAGTTCAGTTAGAGAGGCCCCGCTTTCTTCGTTTCTTCATCCCTAGAGTGTCAAGACTATGGAACTTGCTGCCCGCAGAAGTTTTTCCTTCCCCTCCCAATCTCCAAAAATGTAAGTCCCGTGTGAACAAACTCCCTCTCACCACACTGAAGACACCCACGGTACGTTAGTACTTAGGCATCAGCCTTCGTGGACTGTCCCAAGATAAAAAAAAATAAAATCTAAGCGATTATCTAAAGAAGTTTCATAACTTTTAGAAACCAAAGGAAAATTTAAAAGCAGCGGATGTTAAATCATTCCTATCTGTACAAGATGGCCTAAATGTTAACGAGAATCGATGCGGAATTTACTTTAAATGTCCAAAATTGCAAAACTTTCTTGGGTATAAAGACTCCCCCAGTGATAGTAGTGATAAGACCAATGAAAAATTTCAATCCAAAGGTAACCCACTATAATTGTAGGTATGTTTTATATTGTTGTTGTAGACTCATATTTTTAAAATTTCTTGTTGGGTATACTTGCCAGAAAAGTTTTTATGCAATGGGACCGCTTCGTTCCTGGTCCCGGGGTATAGTGACTGCTGTGCTTACCCCTATTGACCCCTACAAACTGACAGATCATATGAAAAAAAAAAAAAACCCTCCGAAAATTTGTAATATGTCATTTATGACAAAACGTCATAAATATTAATTAAACGTTTTTAAAATTTCTTTAATTTTATATTAAAATTCTTAGAAATTTAATTTGTTTTCATTTTGTGTTTCATTTAAGTTTGCCTTCTTAACGGTAAAAGATTTACCACCGAAATGAAGGTAGGTGTTTAGATTTTTGAGTTTTTCGGATGAGCTTTTCTTTTTTCTATTTCAGGCGATCTACTAGTTTATAGAGTCAATAGGTCTTAGTCGTTATATAAAAAATGTGTTTTTCCAAAAGTCAATTAATTATTTTATTCGAAAGACTTACGC
>JAHBCN010003229.1:0-78217 GCA_019359885.1 Listronotus oregonensis | reverse complement strand
TTAATCTTGTTTATTAAAACTTAATATAAAAAAGTTTAAAACAGGTGTAAGGAATCCAGCTGTATCCAAAATATATTACTGGAAAATATTTACCAGACTTAATAAGATGAAAATTCTCAACAAGGTTGAGACAGTACCCAAAAAACACCCAATATTTATTTTTTTTTTTTCTCATTCCCAAAAATTATATTTTAAATAATGTCCCTTTTATATATAAGAATAACAAAATCTTTTAGGAATGTGGCTGCACATGTAAAAAATGCCTTACAAGTGATCATGATGTTCAGCTTCATGTAGAAATAGAAAATCTGAAACATCACCTGTTGGAAAAAGAAAACCACATTGTCATGATGGAAACAAATTTTTTAAATGAAGCAAATAAATTTCCAAATGGTGAAGTGATTGCTTTAAAAGAAGAACTGTTAACTTGGCAGGATAAATATAAAAGGTCAGCTCAGCCCTATAGAATAAACAGTGATTTATAATAGAAGGGTAGATGTTCATTTTAAAAGACAATAAATAATGAACTTATTAGTATTATATTTAAGCTTTTTTTTATAAACTGTTTACTTTTATTTATATTTGTTAAAGAGAAAGTATATAACTTTAACTTTAAAGATGTATCGAGTTTAATATTACCTACTAATATCTAGGTTATATGAAGCACATAGAAGAGTTCAAAGGGTAAACCAAGGACTAGAAGATAAGCTTTTGAAACTGGTTGATGTGTGTGAAACAGAGAAAACGACTTTGACCAAAGATGTGGCTACTCTTTCCCATAATCTTGCTGATGCCAATTATGCAATTAAAAAATTAACTGAAGATAATGTAAGACCCAAGAACTCTAAATTCAATTTATTTTATTTCTTTTTTTTGTAGTTTTAAAAAAACAAAACATGTTTTAAGTTTGTTATGGCCTCAGTGATAGCTGGGTAAAAAAATGTAATATTTACTGTGTTTTAGGAAAGATATAAAAATGATGTTAGTTTAGCTATACAATTTTTGCAGTGCAAACAGACAAATTTTGTGGCACACAGATTTGATTCAGTAAGTATGTTGTTGTAGACGTGTATCTTAAAATAAATGTTTAAACATGTGCTTTTTTTTCACAATGATACAATGATAGTTTACTTTTTAGTTACCCTCTGAAGTACAAACCCAAGTAGCAGCATATATGACCAACAAAAGGAAGCCAAATGAAGAAAAAAGGATCCCCCTAGAACCAAAAAGTATTAAGGTGCCCATACCCACCTTTCCTCCCACTGCAATGGTATATTCTGTGCCAAAGTCTCCTAAACCAGATAGGAGGTTAAACGAAGACCCAGAGCAGCCGGAAGTTGATATTGTTTCGGCGGCAATTATGGCAAAAGGTACCTAAAGTTGAAAACACTTTTTTTTTGCAACAAAAAATTTAAAAAAATAAATAAAAAACCGGCCTGATATCACAATTAATTTATCATTGAGCACTTAAAAACTGTGAAAAATTGATAAACATTTAGGAAACATCAAAACCACCCCTTTTGAACCTTCAAATAGGTCAGATCGCCGAAAAAAAAAATCAAAATAAATCGATTCAACTTTCATACCGGTCTGAAATTTTTTAAACGATCGTCCTTAAGTCTTAAAAAAGCTGGAAAAAAATATTGGCTTGGTACTACTCTTAGAATCATTCCTTCTTAACCCTCAACTACCTCCACGGTCTGGCAAAAATTCAAAATGAATCGATTCAACTCTTATACCGCTCTGCAATTTTTGTACATTTGTCTTGAAGTCATAAAAAGCTAAAGACAAATAATTGGCTACTACCCTTGGAACCATCCTTTCCAACCTTTAAATAGGTCTGAGGGCCGCAAAAAATTCAAAATAAATCGATCCAACCCTCATATCACTCTAAAATTTTTGGACAATCGTTTTAGAGTCATATAAACCCATATAAAAATAATTGGAAAATTTATTGGAATTTTATTTTATTTTTCTCCAGCTTTTTTATAATTCCAGGACGATCGTCCAAAGATTTCAGACGGTTATGAAATTTAAATCGATTTATCGTGAATTTTTTTCAGCCTGCAGAGAAACTTCAGGGTTGAGAAGGGGTGGTTTCAAGGGTAGTACTGGTCCAATTATTTTTGTAGGGCTTTTTTATGACTCTAGGACGATCGTCCGAAAATTTCAAACCCGTATGAGAGTGGTATCGAATTATTTCTTATTTGTTTCCGGCGATCTGGCGTATTTGAAGGTTCAAAAGGGGTGGTTTTGGTGTTTTCCGGATTTTTTTAAATTTTTTTACAGGTTTTAAGGCTTAATGATTAATTTACCATGGTATCAGACAGTTTTTTAATTTTTTTTTTAATTTTTCATTGCAAAAAAAGTTTACAATGATAGGTACATCATTATTGTTGATTTTGCATTTTTCTAGATGTGTAATAAGAATAGTTGAATATATTATTTCACTTAGTTATAAATTTTTAAGCGATTTAAAATCATTTTGGTTGAAAAGGTCATTGTTAATATAGGAGCCTGTGAGACTGCATGTCCAGGGTACTGTTATTCAAAAACGACGTCCATACTTAAAGGTTAAAATATAACTTTGTTTTTTTGCTTATTATAACCTAGTTGTCTATGCATAATATTTCATTAAAAGTTAAAATTTACTGCTTCTTAATCCTACAGTAATGTTTCTAAGAAAAAAAATGTTGATGATGCTTTAATAAAACCGAAACGTTTTATTTATAAATAGACTTTTTACTGAGATTCTCAAAAAAGCTCCCTAAAAATGTTTTTATCTATTTGGAGAAATGAAAATGCTACAGCTTGTCTTCAAAAGTGCAACATGTAACATTTTTTAAAGTATCTTAGAAACCAAAATGGATCAAATTTCGCTGCGAGTGTAATTAAATTATCAACAAAATTGTCTCAAATTTTCCCCTATAACCGTTTTCCTCTCTAATAGTTTACAAGTCATTTTTTTAGTTTTGGAAGAACGACAAAAAGAAAGGGCTCTAGCAAAGCATTGCGATACATGTACTTGTGCCAAAAACCTAAAAATAGTGTATGATGTTACCCATCACCATGTTGGTACCCAAACGGGCGAATACAAAGAGAATGTTTGTTTAAAATGTAATGAACTAATTACGCAGCTCTCTCAATAGGTAAGTTTTATTAAAATAGCTATTTTCGATACAAATTGCGAAATAGTCATATTTTAGGTATGGGATGTGAAATTTTACAGCATGTAAAGTCCTTAAAACACTCTTAGCAACTTTTATTAAATAATATTTTTTGTAAAATTGTTATATTTTTTATTTTATTTTGAAAATATGCACATTTTTATCGTTTATAATTTCATAACACAAATAATTTTGTTGGCAAAATATTTCGATTGTATGAAAGTTTGTTGAATGACATTTACTCGCCTAACGGCTCATGGTTTTGTAAAAATGTCATGAACGAAATTGGCACAAAAGCAACAAACTTGAATAAAACAAGAATTTTTTTTTTTTGAATAATATTCGACTAGACTATTTCACGAGAAAACAAGCCAAATTTTAGCTAGAAACATAGTGTCAGACTAAAAATAGTTTTTTTCTTTAACCTAACAAAAATTTTCACTGAGAAACCATCATGTTGGTTTTGTCCAGGTAAGTGGTAAGAGTTTTGCCAGTAGAAAACAGTTCGTTGCTACGACATTTTGCCAGTGTAAAACACTCTAGTGAAATAGTCGCTCTAATATATTTAAATAAAACCTAAATATTTGTGATTACAAGAATAATTCTAGTCAATCTACGAATAATTTTATTTTTCTCTCAGCATCTTCAGAAACCTTTCGCCTCTTCTCCAGGAAATATTTATATATTATTTAAGTCACACTTTCGCCTTTTATTATTTTTTTTTACTATGAAACTTTATAACAAAGCTATAAGCACTTTAAATTCAAATATAAAATGACGGCGCCAAAACAATTACAAAAGATAAAATGCAAATGCTAAATCTTACCATGCCGGCAGAGGCATAGTAAGATTTGCAGTAGGAGCACCTATTTGTCTGCTGCACCGTGGCCACCAGTGGCTGGGTGGTTCAAGGTTAACATTGGTATTTTTGCGACATTAAAAAAGTAAGAGAAGAGAGAACTTTATTATAATATCCTTAGACTATGGTTATATTAAACATACTAATTTAACATTATTTGACAGCACGTCGGCTTCACTGATTTATCATTCACTAGATATCAACATGCCGTTTAGTTATTTTTTTTACTATTTCAGGTATTAAAATATTAAAACCGATGGACGATAAAGCCAAAAGATCATCACCCTATCCTAATGTAGTTGTCCCTTTACCACTTGAAACTACACAAAATTTACAAAATATTGTAAAAGTACAACCAAATAATTTTTTAACAGAAAAGACAAAATCAATTTCTGAAAAAAGTGATGGTTCTCCTAAAAACATTAGTACATTTCAGGAAAATGTACAGACCGTCACTGTGAGTAGTCCACATAATACCGATTTTCAACTGGTTACTGAAAATAACACTAAAAAGTCTACAGATACCAAAGATCTAATTGATTTTAATGACGTAACTATTACAAACGTAAATGAAAAAGTATCAGTACATCACAGACTCTGCGATCAGACATCACCCAGTTTTGTAGTCGACGTAGGTCAAGAAAAAAGTGATATGGAGAAAAACGTCGACGATACCACTACGAAAAATATCAACGTTGCCAAAGCACCTGAAAAGTCTGTAAAATCACCCGAGAATTTAAGAGGTCCAAGGTATGCTTCTCTGAGGCTTCAGACTGGATCAAAAAATATTCTGCTGGATAATGCACATAGTAATGTAGCCCCTGTGTTGTATACGAGGAGTCACGTGGGTCATCCCGGTCAGGTTCATAAGAGTAGGCACAATTCTTCGCAGGTATGACCCAAGAATTATAGAGAATTCGGTTGAGGACTAATGGGCTTGACTTTTTGCTACAGTTGTGCATGTTTACTTTTTTGTATTTAATAGAATAAACTTACTAATTACTTTGTAGTTAGTTTTAGCTTTAAAAATAATTTATTGTTAACAAATTATATTTTTTTAAAGGTAAATTTAATCGCGTATTTATTTGATATAAGGTTATAAGTGATCCAAATTATATGTCCACTAGTGGGACCCTTGTTATTATTGAAGATAAAAAATTGTTTTAAACATTTTATAAGTACTTTGTTTTCTGTTTAAAGGACAGACAGAAAAACAACTGAATTTAGCTGTGTAAAACTAATTATTTGAGATTATGAGATTTGACGAGATTATACATATTTATGCTGTATCTTTCTTTAGAATAAACTGCTTCCTAGAAACTATGCTCAGGGTCTTGATGTCTTTTTTTTCATAATTTTATAAATAAATATGCAGTGTGTAGTATCAATAATAGGGTAATTTTTTTAAAACATAAGTAAAATATTATACAGTGTGCCATTAAAAAAAACACCTTTATTATATCTTGAAAACTGTAACCGATAAAAGAAAATGAGCACAGCCCTGGATTCTA
Organism: Listronotus oregonensis; assembly: GCA_019359885.1. Lineage (NCBI taxonomy): Eukaryota > Metazoa > Arthropoda > Insecta > Coleoptera > Curculionidae > Listronotus > Listronotus oregonensis. Next base: position 72,680 of record JAHBCN010003229.1, on the reverse strand, counting down.
CGTAAAATTCTACACCAACTTGCTTCTTATTTTTTTTCTATCTACTAACCAGGACTAACAACCAAGATAAAAAGGTGTGCTGAAATCGTCAAACAAAGTTGGGATAGTAATTTAACCAATTTGATTAGTTAAAATTTCTACCTGGATCATCCGCTCCTATGCACCTTTGATATGTTCTATCTTTACCAAATAAAGTAAAAGTATATTACTTTTTAATCTGATAATAAAACACTTTCTCTTGTGATTTGACGCATGTTATAATGTATTTTTATGAACGATTCAGATTAAGAAGTTATTGTTTAAATTCCGTATTAACTTAGAACTTTTTAGATTAACAGATGATATGATGACAGCTGAAAAAACTCGTTGGTATTGGAAATGCTAATCTTATTTTCCTAATGTTCCAAATTTTGTCAATGAGGGCGATAATGAACACTTACACAGTACTTCTTAATCTGTATGAGTTATATTTAGAGTATAAATAGAAATCACAAAATTTGTATAACATTGTTGCAAGCTTCATGTATTTTGTACCTGTATTTGTAGTTGCATAGAGCAAAAAAATATGTCTACTGCAAGTTGCATCCCTGTCTTTGATTCTTAGTATTTTTTTCTAAGTTTGTTTTTTATATTGTTTAACTCTATATTTCTTTCTTTATGTAGTTCTTTTGGGTACCTAAATTTAACATAATATTATATATCACCAGCCACTTCCAATGGCGAACCATGTTGAATTGGACGGCAAAGGCAATTTGTGTACAGGAATAAGATCTATTTCGTTAAATTTAAAAATGTCAATTTAAAACATGTTTATTAATTTTTTAAAACATATTAAAGAAAAAACATTTTCTCAGAGGCCTAATTTTGTCATAATCATTTGAGAGTTTTACCTATCACCTCTTTGTAGCTGCAACATTTATACACAGATTACGGTTAAAACGAAGGTCATTTTTCTTAACCCCAAAAGCTGGTGAACTAAATTTATTTAATGAAAAGAAATAAATAGGACCGTTACTGGCATAATTTTCAAAAATTCTTATGCTTTCCTCGCGTTCTCAATCGAAATTGAAATCTGTTAAACCGTTTTCTTCACGTTGAACTCTTTCAGACATCATAACTGCTCCCCTATATTACCCAGATCACGTCGTGGTCAATGGGTGAAATACTGTTTCCATGTTTGGCTCTCTTACAACTGTAGACATTCTTGCTTTTATTTAAAGAAAAACTGTTTAACTTACTTATGAGTCCACTCTCACCCCTAAAGCTGCCTTCTATTACCCACCGGCGCTGCAGAAAACATTTACAAATTTTTCCCATGCAGCTTCCAGTAGAGGAACAGGAACTGCCACTCAAAGGCATTATATTACAATCCATCTGTAGAAGCCCTGTTATCAACATCTTTATCCTCAGTGTTTAAAATGTAAAACCTTTTATCCACAGAGCTTTTCTTTCGTTTCCAAACCTCCAAATCTCTGTGTTTCAGATAAATAAACTTGCCCTCACCTCCCCCTAAAACTCCTACTGTTTCTTAGTACTTGTACCTCATGCCTTTGTGGACAGTCCCAGGATGAAAACAAACTCAAAAATAAATATTTTTTATTAATTTGGAGAGTTCTTTGTTACGTTTAAAAGATAGAAAATGCCCAACGTATACTCGTATTTAACAATTAGACCGTCAGCCCATCGTAGAAAAAAGGGACAATCTTACTTAGTATGCCCTTTTAAATAGTGAATATTCACTATGTGCTAATCATTTATTGATAGGTTTTACAGGATGACTGCGGTTTATGGAACAAAAAGACCTAGAATGTGCAAAAATAGCCATCTTGAAACAATTTATACTCAAATCAAACCAAATTTGATAAAAATAAATATGCTGGAAAGTTATCGACTTAATAATAATAATAATAATAAACAAATAAATAATTATACAAATCTAATAATAATATAAATCCGCGCTCATCAACATCCCATATTTACCTGTCACGCCACCAGGGAGGTCGTGGCCTTTTAAGAATGGAGTGTATGCATGATCGGCTGGTTTTAAGTCTTGCTTGTTAAGTTGCCAATAGTACTGATCCACTAATGCAACTAGTAAGAGCACACAAAATAACTAACGTAGGAGCATTTTTATTTAAGGCAGCGGAGCAAATAGCGGAAAATTCCGCCTCAGATTTGCAATAGATCCAAACGACGACCAATCACTTACAAAACTTGAGTCTAAAGCCGTTAGAAGTGCAGTTAAAGAGCAGAACGGCAGATGGTCTTAGAAGATCACATTAATAAACCGCAGCACGGAGTATTTTACCGTAACATAGAAAGACTCGATCTATCCCGAAACCTCACGTGTGGGTTTTTGAAATCTGCTGAGCTCAAGTCTGAGACCAAGGGTTTCCTACTAGCGTGCCAGGATGGAGTGATAAACACATTGGTATACCGAAGTCAGTTTTGTGACATTCCTGATACTGCTTGTTGAGCCTGTCGACAGCAACCCGAAACATTTATGCACTTATTGTCAGCTTGTCCGGTGCATTCTCTTATGTGGTTACATCCACCGACATAACGATGCGCTTCGGGTACTTTATTATCACTTCAGACATTATAACGGCATCGATGAAACAGCAATTCTGCCATTTGCTCCCGGCCATATTGAGGCAGTAGTGGAAAATGACAATTGTTTCATATATTGGAATTATGCATTCCCAACTACGCATCAAATTCGCGCCAATAAACCTGATATCGTTTTCTTGATAAAAGGAATAACTCCGGCCCGGCGGAAACTAATATCTTCTTCTTGGCAAGCTTTGGAGGCTCTATCCGAAGCATAACGTGCGATTGGTTGTCCTGATTGTCGGTGTTTTGGGGAGCATGAAGGAAAATCTGTTGGGGAAGCTGAGGTGTAATCCCGCATGTCAATATTCACCCGAACAACTGATGATGAAAATGCAGAAATCTGTTGTCCTTGGATTCCCTTGTTTACTGAGGCAAATGAATTTGGCCGAAGATCACTGACCAAGGGGATGCGAGGAGTGGTCTTCGATACGGATGGCCTTCCGCATGACGCTCTATGGGTTTGGAGCCATAGGATACGTCATGTCGGATCTTTGTGAAAATAATAATTATAATAATAATTCCTTTATTGTCATAAAGCATGCAAAACTAAACATCGACAACGTCACAAAAAGTAAAACATAATAAACAAATAATTACAAATTAAATATTTACAATCTAAGGCAAAAACAAGAAGGTATTGAAACACAAATATAAAATTTAAAATACAAAAAATATATAAAATTTTATATGTGTAGATTTGTGTTTTTGTCGTCCTCAGCTTTTGTTAAAAAATAAAAGTTTTGAAACAGTCGTACTTAGTATGCCAAATTTAAGTTTTCAAAAGGTTATTTATCGCGTATATATCCATTAGATGGCATACTGAGTATAATTGTTCCAAGAGGGATATTTTTTACACTTTCTAGGTCTATTTTCAGTCATCCGGTAAAACATATCAATAAATGACCGTGGCATAGTCAATATTCACTATTTAAAAGGGCTAAATGTTTAATTATTTTAATATAAGAAATTTGGATGACGTGTTGACACAAACAAGATAGCTAACAAGACGGTACTGCTTACTTTTTGATTTTTAATGAAGACAACTGGCGTTTCCAAAAACTACCACGTAGCACTGATGATAAACATAATCGTTTCGCTGGTGTCGCCATGTCTTTAACTATTTAGTCATTGAAGAAGGTTGTATCCTAATGCTTCTTTTTGTGAACACTCGACCACCAAATCTCCGTTGACGTTGTGACTTGGTCGTGGCTTGCCTTAACTATATCCTGCATGTTTAAAATCTAACCTTCTACTACCTATACCAAAAATTTCTCGAACAGCATAAAATGCATGAAAATAATTTTTCCATAAAAAGAAATAGAGTTATGTGTCTTTTAGACACCTCAAAGGCATCTAGAACTCGTTCGGAAACACGAAAAACAAGATACAGATTCAGTATCAAGTTATGAAAGCAAACAGATCAGCCTAACCAGCGAAAATTCAGCTCAGCATAAGCAGAGAATTAATGATTGGGTACAAGTTACTGTTGAAAATGACAACATCAGTAGTCCGGATAATTCTAGAACAGAAGATCTAAAGGGTGACCCAAAGAAAATTGAAGAAAAAGAGTTGGAAGTTAAAGTAGATAAAGTGCGATATGCGGAGATGGAAGAAAACGTCAAGAGATTTCTTTTTGGAGAGAGCGAGTTTTTAAAACGGTGGAAATTGGTAAACTTAAGTATAAGAGCTTTAGGGAGGGTGAAAAGACTAACCATAAGGTATCGAGAGATGGAAGTAAAACTAGTTCTCATACTGAAACAGAGATTTAAGTCAGAATTTGTGATTGTTAGTCAGTATTTCTAAAGAATGTTTTGGTCGGCTTTTTTATTTTGCTTAAAATTTTTTTCGAAAATAACTAGATTTTAGCTCTGGTTAGTTATTTACATATGTTAAATATTCTTTAAAGAACTCGATTCTTTTGTCAAATTGGGACAAAAAATGCTGTGGTAGGAAAATGCTTCTTACTTTAAACACGAACTTAGAAAAGTTTAAAATTTTCAAAATTTAAAATTGAAAGCCCGTTGAAAATATGGCAAATGGCCCAAATAGTATATCTGTCAAAAATGACATCTATTAAAAAAAAAGCTTAAGATAAAAAGTGACTTTTCGAGTGACCAACAAGAAATATGATTTATGAATGCAGGATGCCGCAAAAATTACATTTTCTTATTTTTCTGCTAATATAGCTGTTGCTCTAAAAATGGGCCACAAAAAAAGGGCACTGTTTCTAATTCAAGAAAGAAAAAAAGAACTTATCTATGTTATGTATTTTGGGTACGAAGTATTTGCGGTTTAATTTTGAAGTACCCTTTGCGGATAGTTTAAAAAAAAATTGATACCAAAAATCTTTTAAATCAATGCATAATCAAAATTTTTTATTTTTAGATTATTGTAGATGTATACAGGGTAAATTTTAAAAAGCATCAACGGTTTTATCTAGTTTTTTACCCTTTAGAATGTTACGAATAATTTGTAATAAAATTATAAAGTAAACCCATGGAGGTTCCTTGTAGACTTAGTTGTAAAATAAAAATAAACGTGCTAATAAGTAAGAATAATTTTTTTAAAGATTTACTTTCAGTGCTACATTGATCATTTCTTGCTTGCTTGCTTTGTTTTTTTGGCTTCAATTCCTCCTAGGATATAATTAGCCAGCTCTTCCTTTTCCCGACACACGTTGTGAGCAACGTAAGTTTTCGTCGGTTGAACCTCTGGATAGTCGGGCTCCATAACCCCCAGAAATTTCGAACTTTTCAGAAACTTAGACTTTTCAAATATTTTTCTTATCGATGCAAGGCACAAACAATGGCGGTCCGACCAAGAACTACATATAATCGCTTTCTGTCAGTACTGTCACTTCCTGCTGAGCGCGTAACCATCTTCCGCCATTAGAAAAATTCCTCGTGGGCTCCCAAAAACAGAAAAGAACAGGTATAGGAATCTTCGTTCACAGCGCTTAGCCCTAGAAGAAGGACTCCACCGTTTGACTTCAGTCTCTCCTTGATCCTTGAAAGTGAAAATAGTTAATACGCAACCGCCTTCCCGGAAAAAACTATATAGTTTTTTATAGCGTTCACTTCACTGGTCGGAGGTCAAACAAAAACTGATTGATCATTTCTTGTTTTGGATACTATTTCAGATATTTCCGTTTTATTTGTTGGAATTATAAAAAAATATATACTAAGACACAATGAAATGGTGAATGTAGATCTGTATACTAATCTAAAATTCTTTTATATTCAGTGCTTATTTTATAATTTTGCAACATCTTCGTATTTATCATGCTTTTATCTTTTTGAGTTTTTAGTATGTATATACGAAAAAGACCAAATGTAACTTTCTTAGAAAGTAATTTTTATTTCCATCTATTTTTTAATTTAAGACAAATTTGGTAAACTCTCCTACAAAACATCACCATATACAGTGTCGCTCAAAAACATTACATCTTGTGGGATTCTTTTTGTATTAAAGATTTGAAATTTTTGACAAACTTTTTACATATTCTGAATGTGTTTAATTTTTAAATGTGTAATTAGTTTACTTTAGGCGTTGTGTCTCTATGTGTTAAGTGTTAAAAAGTATACACAAAATTTAGACCATAAGTATAGTTAGGAATACATCTAGACTACTCTACCTTCTAGAAAATTAAACTGTGATTTTAACCCCACACAACCAAATTCCATTTAGCATAGTAAGGGATAACAAAAGAATAGGTTAGCTGGTCAGTTTTAATATATAAATTAGAGCTGAATACATACTTGTAATAATATAAGGTGCTCCAAATATTTCTCCCGATTTGTTTCCTGAACCCTTTCATGACGGAGCCAATCAGATTTTTTATTGGCGCCTGGACGGCAGTTTTTTTCTGTTTATAGAACTAAGTTCCAATATTACATTCCAGATAACAGCGGAGCGAACAGATTTTAATGCCATGTGGCTTCAGACCTAATCCGGAATATTGAAACACTTTGGATTTTCGTATCAGCTGATGTAGGTGTAATTTCCATCGTTTGTTAAGAAAGTAGAACACTAAAACTTTAAGCTGTTTTTTATAAACTTTATTAATCTTTTTTTATTAATTATTATCAATATTGACGGTGTAATTATCCTTTCCTCATTTTAGTACAGTGGATGGGGAGAAAAAAGCTGTTTGACCTCCGGATTTTTTTGTACAGTTTCAATTTTTATGAAAATTTGGAATTAAGTTGCTTTTACCCTCTAAATTAAAGTTTATATATGCTTAGGGTGTGCTTTTTATTTTTAGGGGGTAAAAACCTACCCTTATGCTAAAAATTAAAAAACCATAGAAATAGACCTTATGTAAATTAAAATCATAGCTAAATATGTAGAATAAATCTGTTTTTATGTTGTGAATTATATGTAACATTATATTTTAACGTTTCAACCCCTAAAAATCACCCTTAATAACGAAATTCAAAAAAAAGTTTTATCATTTTAAAATTATTTAATAACGCTTTTATTGTAGTAAAAAATATTTTAACAGTTTACGGTATAATAAATATTTAACTACCATAACTCAACCTTTAAATAAACACCCCTTATGAGATTTACAAAAAAAAATTCTGACAATTTAAAAATTCGTTGATAAATAATTATAGTCCCGGAAATGAAGCTAAAAAATTGCAAAACTTTGCAATTTTTGTGTCCTGCGTCGATTTGTATAAAAATTTGGAATTAGGCGCTTCTAACCCTCTACTTTAAATTCCATTTTATGATGTGCGCTGTTTGTTTTTTAAGGGTGAAAACTACCCCTAATTGTCAAAACTTATGGAATAACATTTTAAACTTTAAGATGGATAAAATTTGGTTTGGATTAGTTGATTAATGATTGTTTTATGCTTAGAATACAATTTTAAAATATTTCAACCTTAAAATTCAACCCTTGTTAGAGCTTAAATTAAAAAAAAATTACCCTAAAAAAATTATTAATTTACCATAGTGATTTAATTTTAGAATACTGTTGCTTAAAATATGTACTAATTTCATTTCGCAACTTTTCGACCCTTATAAATCAACTCTTATTATAGCTTAATTAAAAAAGATTTATCCCCAAAAAATTAACAGCTTGACAGATTTAATAATTAAAAATATTACTGCCTGAAATATTACCAATTTTATTCTTTTGCAAATTTTCAATCCTTAAAAAGCACCCTTTACAACATTGCAATTTTTATAAAACAATATAATAGATATAAATAGGAAAAGAAAGTAGAATTGCAAAAAAATTATACCGGTAAAAGTACAAAGTATACCGGTTTTATAGAATATTATGCTCCGAAGTGGGCTATTCGACTTTTTCGATAAAAAAGTTGATTGGTTTTTTAAACATAGCTTCTTTAGTTTTAATGATAGAAAGTTTGTTCAAAAATAATTTTGTAGGGTTTTTTAAGAGCTACAAGGCTATGTTAATTAAATCTCTTTTAATCCCTTAGTTTTAAAATGGGATGAGTTTAAAGGGCTAGAATAAGGTGGTGCTCGCTAGTAAATAGAGGCTTTAAACGGCCATATCTGGCCAAATATTTATTGTACAGAAAAATATATGTAATGAAAAGTCTTTGCTATCAAAAAAGCTATAATTCGGTACACCAGCATTTTTTTCGTATCTCCAGTATTGTTGTAGTTATTTTGAAGTAAATGGATATTTTTACGAAATTGCGGAAAATCTTTTTTTTACTTTTTGCGCCAATTTTTCTAAAATTAAGCATTTTAATTTGGTTAAACTTTTAGAATGTATTAATAATACATATATAAAAAGAATTGCAGAAGGGTACAGATCTATTTTAATTAAGAGGGGAATTAGGGGGTTGTTTTTAATGATCTTTTCGTAGAAAAAAGTAGGGACCGACCTTATTTTTATCATAACTCGTTTCAAATTTAACATTTGACGAACAAAAGCTAACCATTAACAAGCCGTAGCTCGCTTTGTATTAGTTGTAGAGAAATTATAAAAAAATTTTTTCTAGTTTTTTTTATAAGCTACAATTTTGCTTTCTACAGTTTTTTTGATAAAATAAATATTTTTAGAGTTATTCGTGAGAACCCCATTAAAAACCTTCGATTTTTTCGTCGAAAAACTTTTACTTTCAATTGAAAAATAACTCGAAAAATATTAGTTTTACGAAAAAAATGTATAGAACATTTTTTTACTTAAAATTACATTTTTTATCGATTTCTGTAGTTAAAATGTAATAAAAAATTTCAACCCCCAGGATAAAAGCACACCTCGGCATGATATAAACATTGATCCTTGGGCTATTTCCTACCCTCTGTGAAAATTTCAGGTAAATCCATGCGGGACAAAAAATCCTAGCCAAAATGCCTCATCTCCTGTTCTATTTGTTATATTTAATTGTTTTTTGACATTTAACCAATTTAAAGCTTAATGATTTGCTCAAAACGATCTGAAATTGATTAAAGGAATGCTTATGAATTTTCTATTTTTGCTCTGAATAAAATAAGGGAACGTTTTTAAGAAAAGGGAGCAAAAAATGTAATATTGGAACTTAGCCTCCATTGAAAATATTAAGCTTAAGGCTTGCTATAGTTATTTCTGTGACTTTTTACAGAGATTTTAAAAATTTTTAAAATAGTAATATATTCTGTAAATAAAAACAACCTCATATATTTTTTTCTAATAGTGTGTTGTATGTAGCTAGGTTTTAAAAATTTATATATTTTGTGTAAGGTGTGCAATGTATCTTTCTTAAGTGAATCTATAGGCTGTAAAATTATGTTTTTTTTTTAAACTATGAAATAAATAGATATTAGAAACTTTGTTGTATGAAAAAAGTGTGGGATGTTCCATTACATTCTTTGAATCAATTTAATTACCAAATCTGACTTTTTATTTTTAGTCATTGAATATTCTTAATATTCAATGACTAAATTGAATATTAAGATAATATAATTGTATATTCCTAATATACATGGTGAACAGAAAATGCATGTACAAAATATTGTGGCAGGCTCCAGATGAAGCAAAAGTATAAAAAATCCTATTTATGGTCAATCATAAGTAGTTTTTTTTAATGGAACGAGGGTGGCTAGTTAGCATACCCTAAAAGAACATTTTATTTCAAATAATTTGGTACCACATAGTCGGTATTTCGGGTAAGAATGTTTCAAAAATACACCTAATAAATTATTTATTCCGTTGTCAATAAATCCGCCCAATAAAGCCGTAAAAATCACAAGACCAGAGTTTATTAAAGATTAATAAACAAGGCGAATAAATTTGTTTTTTATGGTTACTTGATTTAAAATAAGCGGATTTACCGTCGTCAAGGCACTCTAGACTGGATTTTCAACAACTAAATATTATGACGCAAAAATGTCAAAAATGACATTTGAGGCATCATTGTATTCAGAATAATATATCAAAATAAAAGAAAATATACCGGTGGTCCCATTTATTATTTAAAGTACAAGTCATTTCCGGTCAAACCGAAAACTGAATAGGACAAATGATGCATATTTATATATTGTATTTTTTTATCTAAAAAAATAAAAATGTTACAGGGCGGAATGTAAAAGGATATACAGAAAAGTCAAAAAATTTCAACACTTTTTAAGAGAATAGTACCTTTATTTTAAAAAATATGTATATCAAAATATTGAAAAGAATCAAACGTTGTACTTAAATACCAAGTTGGCCTACTATTCCAATTTTATTATTTTTTAAAATGTCTTTTTGTATTTTATGTAATAGCTTATGTAGTAGCTACTACCAAAATATTTTAATACTACTATTTGTAAAATTTTACTGGATTTATATTTTTTTAGCTAATCGCCAAGTTCAGGTTTGTTTCAATGATATTTAACAAATCCTTAAAATTTCACAATAAGTTTTTCTAACAAGGCAAATGGTTTTAATAATATTAATTCCATATAAAAATATCTCATTTTTCAAATTCTTATGAAAGTGTGGAACCGTTGTTAAGGACAACACTCAAGAATTTTAAACTTATCTTTTATTTATTGAATGGGACTTTTTATATGGACATTATTCTAATAAAATATTTTCCTTGCTAAAAACATTACTTGTAAAATTTTAGAGTTTTGTTAAATATCGCTGCAACCAGAGCTGTCGGTAATTGAATTACTTTATCAATATCAATTAATAGGATAATGTAATCGTAATTGGTAATTGATTTTCACAAATCCCAAGTAATTCAATTACTTAGAAAGTAATTCGATTACTTAAAGTAATTGAATTACTTAGAAATTAATTCAATTTCCTAATAAATAAATGAATTACGACAAAAAATTCAATTACTTCTCTGTATGAAAAAACTGCCCGAACTTTGGCCAGCCAGAAAAGGCATCTTGAAACCCGGCGGGCCGCTTTGAATCCGGCGAACGCCGCCTCCGCGCTGATTTAGTATTTTCAATTGATGCTTACCGCTACCGTTTTTATACTTTTTTTTTTTAAAAAATCTGTTAATGTTTGGGGTAGGATAAAGAGAAATTTTTATTTTAGAGTCATTTAATGTTGAACTTGCCGAGAAAGCAGTTTGAATAGTTTGACATGCGTATAAATATTTTATTTTAGTGTAGCGTGTTTAATATATGTGGTAATTTAAATAGAGTAATTGCTAAAATATTCAATTACTTTTAGTTTTAATTGATAATTAAATTACTTTTAACTAACATGCTACTAATTGGTAATCGTAATTGACGACTATTTGGAAGAGTAATTGGTAATTGTGATTGAATTACTTTTTAAAAGTAATTGCGACAGCTCTGATTGCAACAAACCTGAAGTCGGCGATTAGCTAAAACATATAAATCCAGTTAAATTTTATAAATACACGTCGATTTAAGAAAAGTTATTTTAAAGCGATTTGCTACAGCTACTTTAAAAAATTATTACATCAGAATAATAAAAATATTTATCATACAGGAATATTGCAAAATTTGTTGAAAAAAAAATTGAATAGGAGGCCATGACTTGGTATTTAAGGATAACTTCTACCAAGTTTTTATTTAACATTCTTTAGCGGTTTTATAACTTCTAGGCATAACTATCTTACACTTTTTTCATACGATTATGTATATAAATTGCTGAAATATAAACAATCATATATTTTGCTTGGAAAACGCTAAAAATTAAGGAAAATGCCAAATAGAGCCGAACAAAAAGCTTGATGATTATTGGTTCATTTTAATCGAAACTTTTTGATGTCTATTGCTCTAATAAAATTATGTGGGTATGTCTCTTCTTTAGTAAATGTAATAAGGCAGAAAATTTTCGTATTCATCAGCATTTTTTGTGTTTTAATGATGCTTTTTCAGCCCTAAAAATGTTAGTTTTGGGCCTGAAAAAAATTAATTTATATCTGAAGAAGCCTCAGTTGTTATGTTTAACGTTTAAGATTAAAACAGTGAAAATTTAACAAGTTTGTTTTTTTTAACATACATTATTTTAAATACGGATCTGGTTTTTTTAAATGTTTTCCTCTTAATCTGCCATTTAATGCAGTACATTACTTTTTTTTATAAGAATCTGTATATTTTATGAAATAAAATATCAAATGCATATAAGTGAAATAAATAATTGAATTTCGGATTAAATGGCGTTAAAAAAATGCAGTTCCTTATTTGGAATATTTAAGTTGATGACGGCCTCAAAAACTAAAACATTGAATTAACCAAATAAAAATACCAATTTTTGTAGCAAATAAAGTTAAAATAACAAAGTTTAATATGGTTTTAAGTATCTTTTGAAATAATGTCTGGAAATATTGAACCATTCGAATATTTTTAAATTTTAAAACCTCGTTTTACTAAACACTTAATAATCATGCAAGGTTTTCTCAATTTAACTTTCCTCAAATTTCTTAGAATTTTCAGAATTCTAATTAGCAAATCTCTGTTTATTTTTATTGCAATAGGTTTAGCAGCCCGCTATCACTTACATTTTAAATTTCAAAACTTTATTTCATGTAGTTTCTGAAATATGGCAACGCTAAATTTTTATTCAGGAATTTTAATACTGCGTCGTATCAAAGATAATACTACTATGGATAGATGGTTCATTTAAATGGGGCGTTTTGAATCAGTTCGGAGATATCAATGCTTCCAGTAACTGAAACTAAAAGTAAGTCGGTAACCCTGCCCCAGTGAAACGAGGTACGAAACCATGTGCGGCATTGCCAAGTATGTCGCTTTGTACCTTATTCGGAACATGAAGTAGCCAAAGCGGGCGGCTAAACGGATTGTGTATTTTTCTAGTCGTTTCATCACGCAATAGTGATTCGCCTTCAACACTGTTTAACTTTCGTTCAAGGATAGCGAAAATTCTCCATGGGGTAAAAAATGAGGGTTCATCTTTCCTATAGTATTACGGTCGTATTTAAAAATGGTACAGGAAAAGTAAAACTTTCTACGGGGTGGTTGTAGGATACGCTTAATTCAGTGATGATATCTGCAATATTGCCAAGTGTACACTTTTTGAGATAACGTAGGTCTACAAAGCCCAGTTTATTTTTATTGCGGTGAATTTAGCGCCTTAATATTACTAAAACCTTTAAATGTTAGAACTTTAAGTTACGTAGTTTTTAAAATACGATTTCAGCAAGATGGGACATATTATTCCAAAGAGATACGTACACTTTTAAACGAAACATTTCCAAACAGGTTGATCGAACCAGGAAGTAGAAGTGGCACGATCCCATTGATACCTTTCGACTTTTTCTTTCTCTCTTTGGTATATTTAAAAAATCGGATTTATGTGAAGCAACCGCTTTATTTATTTATTTATTTCAATAAAAATGTAGAGTTGCCATATTTAAGAAACTACATAAAATAAAGATCTGAGATTTGGAGGTTTTAGTAATGGCGATGCTCTAAATTCAATTGCATTAAAAATAAACTGGGCTTTCCGATTAAAAAATGGAATTGCTTACTTTATCTCAAAACGTATGCACTTGGAAAAATTGCAGAGTTTATTATCAAATTGGGCATGTGTCCTAAAACTACTATGTAGTAACTTTTCCATTACATGTTTTCGTTGTGTCGTTTGCGAAATACAAGGCAGTTCTATAAAAATTCGGAGTTGCCACATTAAGTTTTAACATTTTGAGATTTTAGTAATAAAGGGGCGCTAAATTCATTGTAATAAAAATAAACAGGCATTGTATTTAAATAAACGAAGTTGCCTATCTTAACTTAAAAATATACATTTGGCAACATTGTACATATTCTTATCAATCGGGCGTATCCTAAAATTACCCCGCTCAAAATAGTTTACCTGAATTTTTTATATATGCACCGATTTTTTTGAAAATTTGGAATTAAGCTTACTTTAAATCCATATCAAAATCTATATTCGCAAGGGTAAATTTTTTAAAGGGGTGAAAAACCCCCCATCGAAAAAGTCTTTTTTTTATGTAGGATAAATATCCTAACCGTATTGACAAAAAAAATTGGTATTTTGAAATAAAACCTTAAAAATCTTTAAAAAATACCCTTTTATGAAAATAATATAGAAAAAAATATTTTAACGATTTTTAACATTACAATTGCAGTTTTACTTAAAAAAAAAAAAATATAGCATTTTAAAAAAATTAGTAACCATTTTTTGTTATTTCTTTTAAAAAAATTTCGTTTTTAGTTTAAGTTTATTATCTGTACTTAAAATAATTTTTAATTGTTTACACCAGCAACCCTTAAGAACCATTTACAAAAAAAAAATAAAAAAATATTTTTTTAAAACACTGATGTTTTGATTGTAAATTTTGTTGGTTTTTATGTTTATTCTCTGAACACGAAGTAATTTTTAATTGTCTACACCCTGCCAACCCTTAAGAACCAAAATGCCAAAATAAAATGAAAAATTTTATTCAAAGGCATTCAATATTTCATTGTACATTCTTCATGAATTCATTATCTGCTTTAAAATTTCAAATCTTATTTTTTGTGTAACTCTGTTAATTTTGAAGCTATCACATCCCAGAAAAAATAATTTTAAAAATTTTCAGGGCTGTTTAATATGAAGGGCAAGACCCTTCATATTTTAAGGTAAAGGGTCAAAGGGCTGGGAAAAGCAGCCTCACTATATAAAATTTTAAATCGGTTATAACTCCGTCAATTTTTATGAAAAAAAAAAAAAAAAAGAAAAAATCGTCATAAAAATTGCTATTTTTTTCTACTCTAGTTTTTTCGATTCTTATGGTTTTGGATTAAATGAGAATTTTTTTTAAAAATCAAAAAAAAACATGAAATTTTAAGCTCATTTTTTCAAAACGGGCATCTCTAATCAGTAAAACTTTCAGATGTCATAAATAACATACAAATAAAGAATTTGGGGAAGGAATAAGTTTAATTTTGATTTTGAATAAAATGATATTATTTTATTGCGATTTTTTTTATTTTTAATTTTTTTACACCATTTTCCACTGAAATTTCAGTCAAAAAGACTTTTATCGGTGCTCATTTTAAAGCCTTTTTGTTTTAAAAAATATTCAGTTTTTTTGTTGAAAAATTTCCCTTTTCCCCGTTATTTGAGGTTAAGTACTTAATCACGTAAAATAAAATCCAAGCGCCTATAACTTGCCTTGGGTAGAATTTAAGATCTTTATAAATAGTCAATTTCTTTTTTTTTTTTATGTTCATTTTTGTTCATTACACTTTTTTCGATAAAACGCAAAAATTTAGAGTTATGGAAAAAAACAATTAAAAAAAAGGGGTTTTTTTTTAAAAAAATCGCACTTTTCAATTGCGAATAATTTAAAAACTATTGATCTGTCGAAAAAACTTGACATGGTATTTGTTACTTCAAATTTGCTCATCTATCGATTTCGGACGGTATTTTGGGGGTGGTTGCGCACATCGGCACCATATAGATTTTGCTTTTCGCCCATCCATCTATCATCTGACAAAATTTCAAATCAATCGGTGCATATATAAAAAATTCGAAGGTGAAATGCTTGACTACCTGGACTAAATTATATAGTCCAGAAAACGAACCATTTTGCCTCTTAATTTTTCAAGATGCATAGAATGACTTAAAATTTTGACAGTAGTGTAGCAAATAGTCCAAGGATCAAAATCTATATCATGCTGACGGGCGCCTTTACCTTGGCGGTGGTTGCCAAACCATCTCGGGGTGGATTTTTTTTTATATTTTGACCACAGGAATGTATAGAAAAATGGTTTCTAAGCCAAAATGTTCCATGCATTTTTCGTCGATAAAATCAACGTTTTTAATCGATTTTTTGGAAATAACTCGATAAGTATGCATTTTATGAAAAAAACAGTAAATAACAAAATTGTAGCTTAAAAATTGTAGCTTTAACAAAACAAATAAAATGGATTTTTTTGTAATTGCGGTGGGACCAATACAAACCAAGTTGTGGTTTGTTAAAGGTTAGCTGTAATTCTTCAAACACAAAATTTCAGAGTTTCAAAGGCAAATAACGCAAAATCCTCGTATTTTTCGAGGAAAATAGATAATTAATTTTTTTGGAGCATTTGCAAAGACGTCTCTTTTTTTAAGGTATATATCGTAAAAATTGAGTAAGCTATGATTAAAATAAGGTTAGACCAAAATTTTTTGAGTGCAAAAATCTTCGAAAACAATTCCCTAACCACAACTACCACCCTAATTAAAATGAGAGCTCTTTTTCAATTCTCTTTATCTATGTATCATAAATACATTCCAAAATTTTAAACGATTAATTTTGAAAAAAATGGAGCTCCAAGTAAAAGTCAAATTTTAAATTAAAAAAAAATGACCTTTTCTTCAAAATAACTCAAAAACTAAGGAAGATACGTAAAAATAACCAGAGCATCAAATTGTAGCTTTTTAAATTACAAACATTTTGCTTTTTTAAAATTTACAGTATAATGAAAATTAATTGAGATATAAACGTTTAAAACGCGTGCGTATAGACGAGCACTACCTTGTTTCAACCCTTTAAACTTACCAATTAAAAAAAAAATAAGAGTTTCAAACAGTTTTTATATATAGGATCTTATAGCTCTTGAAAAAACCAACAAAATGGTTTTTTAAGAACTTTTTATCACAAAAACTGAAGGAGGTATGCTTAAAAAAACAATTTTTTGGAGCATTTTAAAAGCGATTCAATGCATTTTTTTAAAAATCCGCGGTTTTGTATTATTTTTGGCATTATATAATATTGTAAGGGGTGAATTTTTACGAATTAAAAAATTTACAAAATTAAATTAGTAATACTTTTGAGCTGTCAGATTTTTGAATTACAACTCTGTGACAATATGTTAATTTTTCTAGGGTAAACGTTTTTTTAAAATAAATTATAATAAGGGTTGATTTTTAAGGGTTGAAATACATTAAATAATGTTTTAAAAAATTAAATACTTATTTTTTTTTATTTATATGAGCCTAATTTTATGTGACTTAAGCTTTAATATGAAAGTTTTGAAAGTTTTTGCAATAAGGGGTAGTTTTCACCCCTAAAATATAAAAGCCCCAAGCATAATGGAGATTTTGAAGAGGAGGGTAAGTTAAGCTCAATCCCAAATTTTTATGCCAAACACTGTGATAATATATTATTTTTAGGGGAAATATATATTTTTTAAAATTATAATAGGGGTTGATTTTAAAGGGCTAAAATATTTCAAATAATGTTTCAAAGAAACAAAATAATACTTTTTTAACTTATTTGAGCTTAATTTTACTTAACTTAAGCTTTAATGTATAGTTTTATAGGTTTTAGCAATAAAGGGTGGTTTTCACCCATAAAAAATAAAGAGCGCACATCGGCATAATATAGATTTTGTAGAGGAAGGTAAGTTAAGCTTAATCCCAAATTTTTATGCAAATCTATGCATTTTGGAAAAATTGCCAGGTTTTGCACTTTTTTAGCTTCGTTTTCTGGAGTACATACATTTACTGATAATTGTTTTGAAATCGTGTGGCTTTAACAAATTGTTGGCAGATTTATTACTTTAAGAACATACCAATTTCATGATTATTGGGTTGGTGACTGAATAAATTACCCCCAAGTAAAAACACTCACCATCGCCTGTTTATATATTTTTTTTCGATTGCTCGATTCATTGACCCGTATGCATATTATTGGGTTATATATTCATCCGTATATCCGCATAAAGCGCATATTAATGCACAAAACACATTTAAAATTTTTGATCTCACCTACGACAAAATGCGCGCGCCCGGAGTATTTTTTCAAATCGAGCTTCGGTGGAACTCCGTCAACTCTCGGTCGCAGTAGGCCGGTTGCCGCGGAAACCAAGCAGTTGTGCGTCGCATGAGCGCATTCTGGCGACGAAAAGATCGCGCAGTGTTTTTTTCCATTGAAATTTTACAATTTTCTTAGTTTTTTCGGTGAAATGTGACATTTTTACAAGTGGATTTTATTCAGGATTGGTTGATGAATATGTCTGACTCTGAAAACCAAGATGACAGTTGGGAGGATTTTTTCGGTAAGTCTATTTCATAACATTTGGTCTTTGATAAAAAGTATACGACCTGCTTGCTTGATTTTACAAAAAAAACGGTTTTAGTCTACGACAGCTTGCGGTGGCTAGGGATATATTTTTTGTTTGTATTTGAGTTTTAAATACAAACAAATTTATTAGGAATTCCTGTGACTTATTTTTTGGGGTAGGTTAGTTACCGCCGCCCTTATTTCAAGGTCAGTTCTAACCCCTCATCAAAACAGGAATAAAACACAAAAAAAAATCATACGAGTAATGTTGAATAAAACCCCTTATATTTATATCTGTATACCCAAATAAAGACTGTTATTATAATACATTGTTAACATGCTTCAGAGATATCTTTTATATAATTTTTTTAATGTTATAAAACAATAATTTTGGGTATTTAAAAAAGTATTTGTAATAAATAGAAAATTATTTGTCGCATTTTAACAAATTTATAGGAAATTCGGTAATAAATAAATGCAATAAATTGTCATGTGTGTATAAAACATCCGCAGTCTGAGTGCAAGATAGAACATTTTTTGTCAAAGAGTATACATATAATTTATGTAGTAAATACTACATCATCAATGATTTTTTAAATACTATTTGTATTTTTAGTTGTTTTGAAAAATATCTAAATACTTTTGGCATAGCATCTCTTGAGATGAGCCACCCAAGAGATGGGGCCAAAATATAAATATATATGTCGTACCCACTTGGCGTAGGTCCATTTCGTGAACTGGATGTCCAGTTCGTAAAGTGGAACCAGATAGTGTAATAATATTTTATTTTACTATCTGGACAAGTTTTATGTCTAGCTCATGAATGGGTTTAATGTAATTTTTCCACTTAGAGAAGCAAGACTATATTACATTATCTGGACACAAAAAGCATCCAGTTCCTGTACTGTATATTTGGCATTTGTCCACTTAGTGAAACAATCAGTCGTCGGTGTTTTGAATGGCATGAACATTATATTGAACTACTAAAGCAAAAATGTTAAAAATTAAAGATCATTTTTATACCCTTCTTGATCAACATTACACGAAAAAACTAGTAACCACAACTAACCAAAAATGTTGGGCCATTGCATTGTATTACAGTAAATAGATAAATGCCAAATATACAGTACAGGAACTTGATGATTTTTGTGTCCAAATGCTGTAATACCGTCTCGTTTCACCAAGTGGAAAAATGGTATATCTATTTCATGAACTGGACAAAAATATTCTCCAGATGGTAAAATAAAATATTATTACACTATCTGGTTTCACTTCAGGAACTGGACATTCAGTTCATGAAATGGACAATTACGCCATGTGAATGGGATTTATATATTCAATCACACTACGTAAAAAAACCAAAACTTGCATACGCTAAAAAAATAAATTTTTAATTATGTAATAATCGAGGTAATAATAAAGGTAGAATTCTTTAAAAAATAAGTTGATCGTTAAAATTTTAAATACTATGTATCTATATATAGAAAATTTTATTAATATTTAAAAAACATTTTTAAGATATTCATTACTACGAATCTTTGAGTACAAAATACATTGTTATGCAAAATAATAAAGTTGAAAACAAGGCATAGCTTAATCTTTATCCAATATATAAAAAAATATTTTCCCTTTCCCCAGTTTAAGTAAAAAAAATCAATGTATTTAATAATAATAATAATAATAATAGTAAATGGTTTTTTATTCCAAAAAAAAAAAAACATATTCATACAATTTACAATAAAAAAAATTGTTTATAAAGGGCTACATCAGCTTGCCCCATATAGAAGCAGCTGCTAGAGCCCAAAAACATATAAATATAACTATTTTCATTCCATTAAAATAAGAAAACCTATTACCAAGTTTAAAAACTAAACTAAAAAATAAAAAATCTATTATCTAACAAAAATGGTAAGAAAACTAAAAAAAGAGTGGTAAATAGAAAAGAAATAGAAAGACAGAGATAAAGAAAGAGAAGGGAAAGGATAGACAAAGAGAAAGAAGAAGAATTAAGGGGAAAAGGAGGAAGGGGGAGGTTAATACGGGTGTAATGTATTCTAATTTGTCAGCAAAGTGGATCGCATTTCTTTCTTAAACGAGGCTACTGACGAGGAAAATTCCATAATCTTAAATTTATTTATTAGCAAAGCAATTTGGTAGGAGAATGATTTTTTAAATATTTCTCTATTATGTGATGGTATTGTAAGTAAATTTAACCTACGAATATTTAAATTATGAATATCAGTCCTGTATTTTATTTTTTGACACAAATAAGGAGGCTTTAAATTTTAAAATTTTGTAAAAAAACACTAAGGAATGCAAGGTACGCCGCCGCTCTCATGTTAAGCCACCCCAATTCGGGTAATTTGTGTGAAATTCTTTGCCTACGTCTGATTCCAAATATCAGTCTGAGGCAAGAATTTTGAGTCCTCTGAATTCTTTTATATCCAGACTATCCAAAAAGGACCGTACAAAAATGATCAGCAAAATTAAAATGGGATAATACCAGAGCTTCACAAGGCATGGCTTTAGTTTTTACTGAAAGATAAAATCTGTGCGAGTAAATTATTTTTAATATTGAATATGCCCTTCTTAAACATAAAGTATATGTTCATTAAATTTTAATTTGTTATCTATAGTTAGGCCTAAATTTTTTACAGAGGTTTTAAACGGAATTATATTGTCACCTAGTTTAAGTTTAATAGTTTCCTGCAATTGGTTTCTGCAGCTATCGTTGCAAAAAAGTATAGCGGTTGATTTAGTTGGATTTATATATATTTATTTGATTGGTCATAATTTCGGCAAGACTTGGCTTAAATGAAGCATATATCTCAGTATCATCTGCATAAAGATGATATTTACAGTGTTTAAGAGATTTTACTAAGTTGGAAGTATAAATATTAAATAAAAGTGGACCAAGTATACTGCCCTGAGGTACCCCCGATTTGACAGCTAATAATTCAGACACGTTACCGTCAAGACAAACCCGCTGTTCTCTATCCGATAAAAACGAAGAAATTAATGCAGATGCAGACTGCTCAAAACCTATGTACTTTAAAATAGATACCATTACGTTGTGATCAATCATATCAAATCTTTTTTTTTTGATTGTACGATGATTTCTCAGTAACAATATTGTATAATTTTTTTTAAGAATTTAATTGAAGCATATATATGGGGTGCAAAAATAAGACGAAGTTACTTTTCCAGCGTTTGTTTTAAACATGTTTATCTCTAATAGGAGATAATGCCTATATAAAAAAAAAGTTTAAAAAAGATAGGGCTGCAGTGTTATTGCTGTTGACAACAGCTGCTGTGGCTGCTGTTACCTAATTTTTAAATAAATATTTCTGACATAGCATCGTTACTGAGGAACCAATTTACAATTTAAAAAAATATTGAAATAATAAAGCGGTTCGCGAGAAAGTCAAAAATTGCGGCCAGTTCGTAATGGCTGTTTTTTGTGAAAGTGAGAGTATAATTGAATCCTCTTTAGTTACCTTTTTACAAATACTGGATTAATTATTTATTAGTTACTTTGTGATATACCTGGTGCCAACTAGAATACTTTCGGGCTGCTAATTTTTAATTTCTTTAGGGCCGTTCAAAAACTAAGTCACGCTGAATTTTACCATTTTCGACCCCTCGCTTCCTTCGTCACAAAAGCTAGACTTCCCCTCCTATAAATAGCCCCTTTCGATTTTGTAATAAAATATGATTAGTTGTACAAATTTGACAAGCTTTCCGACTTCCGGTCTTACCGCAAATGACTGAAAATTTTGATTTTTAAATAGGACACCCTGTATATTTTATGTTTTTTGAATTTAACAGATCATTTTACGTCCGAGTGCAAGGTTTTTCTGTTGTTAATTACAAATTCTTTAAACTTTAAACTGTGCTAAAACCTTACAACATACGAACACAATAAACACAAACCATGTTTTTTATCTGTCAAACAAGGCACAAAAGCAATTGTTTCCACTGCAACTGCTATTTTCATGGCAACTACGATTTATTGCAACGTACGTGATAAACCCGATTTTATACAAAAAAAAGATCTATAACCTACAAAATAACAAAAAATTTAACGAAAATGAAAAAACTGTCGTAGTGTTTTTCATTGTTGGATTCGCTTTAAAATACTGCATTTAGTAATGTTATGAAAGTGATATTTTCCTATTTCAGTTCTGGTTAGTTGTGGTTAGCTGATTAGTTGAGCAAAAATACTAAAATAATAAAGTTTGAAGCCCTCTATTAAAAAAGTTTAAAAAGATAAAATTGAGTTTGTATTTTTCTGAAAGTAAGTAAAGTAGGTATTTGGAGTGATTTTGTAATGATAATGGCACTTAATTTTAAAATAAAATTAAGACAAAACTTGATTTAAAAATGGGTTCGGATGTAAAATAATCTGTAGAATCCAAAATACAAACATATACAGGGTATCCTATTTAAAAATCAAAATATTCAGTCATTTCCAGTGAAACCGGGAAAACCTGTTAAATATGCATATATGCAAATGACGTTTGTTATGTTAACATCGATAAAGAAATAAAAAAATGACAGCCGGAAAAACCTCGTGGGCACCCGATATATGAATGTAAATGAATGAAACCAATAACCATACTTTCTATCACTGTATTTCTATAAAGAATTCTGACTGCAGTTTTTAGAATTAAGTCAAAGCTCTTTATTCGCGGGGTATATGTTTCGTAAATATGCCGCGAATAGAGAAACCATGAATATGGAATGGTAATTTTTGTGGGATTATAGGGGATACGTTCCTAGGTGACAAAATAAAAAACAAATATATCAAAAAATGAATTTAATTAAAGTTTTTGACCATATTGATTAATTATTATCTTCAAGCTTAGGCAGTGGTTTAAAGAATTTTGTAATTTTTTCTTGCTTGGCAGTTTTTAAAAGCTCCTTTAATTCAGACTGATATTAAGCAGTGGCATTAGCAATTTACCTCTTAAAAATAAGACTTTGTTCCATAGACGGATCAATTTTCATAAAGAAATACCAAAGCTCATTTGTCATTCTTTAACCTTCACTAAGATTTTTCAAATTAAATGTCACGTTTCCCGTGCTTGTTGAAGCCTCTTCTTCAATGGGCTGTGAATTTAACATTTCCTCCAAATCGGTTTTCGTCAAATATTCGTCTTGCGATTCAAGCGACTTCTGAATGTCACTTGATATGTTCAAACCCATCTCGTCCAAGGAAGTTTAAAGGTGTATGGAAGCCCAATGCTATGGCCCATTCGATCAAAAAATGTCCAGCCCAGTATGAAAATAACTGTCAAAGTTGGCCCGCCGATTTTGCGCAATAACAAAATTCCACGAAATAATTAATGTGTTGCCTACTTACACACTGATAAATCAGTGTGTAGTTAGGCAACACATTATACTTTTATGGGAGCCGTATTTAGTTTCGATTGTTTTGCTTTGTGTGATTATATTTTGTGGTTGCAGAAGTTTTTTGGATTGATAAAAACCTTCTTATTTTAGTGATTAGTGTTTATTAAATTGTGACTATAATTTTGTGTTTATTGTTTGTTACTTATAATATCGTAACAAAATGACTAGATGTTGTATGGTTTTATCTTGCAAATCTAAGGGTAACATACCCGGCATTTTTTACTTTAGGTAAGTATTTCTTATATTTAAATTAGATGCTATTTATGAGACGTAACGTTAAGTAACCGAATAAATAATAATATATCAATTATGAATTATAGAAAATAAAAATTTCATAGGAAATAGCAGTGAGAAAAGTAAGGCAATCTTAACTATCTTTTAGATGATTTCCACAATGTTTGTGTATTTCTGTGGATTATTAAAAATAAATAAGGTTTACATTTAGGTACTTTTATTTCATTTAATAATTTAGTACATTCTTTTAAAGGATCAAAATTATTAATTACTGGGCAGACCAGGCAAATTTTAATATATACAGATCCCTCTAATTGAATGAAAGAAAGTACAATTTTATGTTAAAGTTCCTTTTTGCTTTTTCTGTATTTGTTTAAAAAGAAATTAGATTTTTGGTTTCTTAAACTTACATTATCAACTTTTCAAGCTCGACATACTGTAGACACATAATATTTAACGGTTACTGTTACAATGGATACCTAGGTACCAAAGGTTACTAAACATTTTTAACCACTGTTATTCTGTCTCATGAATGTTTGTTATTATTGAAAAGTATATGCCTAAAAAGCAGTTATAAAAATTTTCACTTTTTAATGCACAATCACAATCTTAGGATTAGATGAAACTCATTTACACTATCTTGCCCTTCTTTTATCACAAAATTGGTGATAAGTACATGAAACTATCATACAATGTTTGAAGTTTATTTTAAAAAATCGTGTTTTTATTTATTTACATTTTTGGTAAAAATACAAAACTCCCAAAAATATCGACCATTTAAATAGAAGGCTGTAAAGTGGCGTCATCTATTCTTTCCATATTATATCAGATGATATAAAATCCAATATTACACAATAATTTTAAATATTCTATGGTAGTATCGTTTAATAACCAACAATTTTGTGCAAAAAATAAAAAAAAAACAGTGAATGCTTGAATTTGACATTTGATGATGTCAACTTTATAGATAGTAACAAAGAATTATGGAAGTCTGGCTCTGACCTACTATTCATTGCGCAAACTCCGCGGGGCCAATCCCCGATTCCCGCAGCCCTGCACGCCTGGACAATTTTGTTTTACATTATTGGGCTTCCATACACCTTTAAACTTCCTTGATCTCGTCCTATTCCATTTGCAATTTCGACTATTAGTCCATTTAACGAAGCATTTACAAAGGATATTCGATTGGATACCTACATATTGGAATCCTTTTTATTAGTGTGTATGTACCGATGTACCGATTAATTAGATCCGCGAATAAAGAAATCTTTAGCCGCGAATATAGGAATTGGGTTGGAAATTTTAATCCGCGAATAGTGAAAACGCAAATAAAGGAAGAGCGAAAAAAGAGCTTTGACTGTACTGCATTTTTAAACTGAAATCAGATTCAATTTGAACATGTAGAAACCGCAGTTGTCACATTTTTTTATTGCCGAGACAGGGTACCTATAAATAACATCGAATACCACTGATTTAGAAAATGTACAGGGGATTTAATCCTAGTTATTACATTTTACTTTGCATGCTCTTATTTACAAGTCTAGGTACCCACCTTTCTTGCTCTGCATTTAATTCTTGCGTGCAATTAAAAAGTTGAGTAACCAGTTCAATTTACTACACTAGTTTTTATGTTACTACTGCATTACGTAAGTTCAAGGACAAATTATCGGTTTATTTTTTTTTTGTTTATTTATAACAGAAACACGTTTATATTTTTGATCCTGATTTAAATTAAATCGGACTTGTTTTAAGAAAATTGGGACGGTAGGGTTTTAAATAAATGGTAAAATTATAAATCCAAAAACGATTTTCTATATTGGGTTGTCGCTTATTAATTTGACGGTAGTTTACTTGCGACAGTCGTAGAAAAAAGTGTCGCCTTATAGTAAGTAAAGCCCGGCATGTTCCCAAGTCAAATCGCGATTGGGATAAACATTTTTTATCTTCGTCTCTTACAAGCCATCCGCGCCGAACTCGGCTATATCTCCTTCTAACAAAAATTGATGGTTCATCGGGCCGGAACAGTACCAGTACAGATTTTTCTATTTTAGTTTAATTCATGATGCAGTATTTTAAATGGACCACAAATTTAGCGTTGCTCCAAATCAGATGGAATACGCTTTACCAAAAGTTAGAGGTTTCAATGCTTGAAAACATTATTTTTGTAGGAGACTGTACACACAACACATGAGGTCTGTTCATTATTCAGTAATATTTTACACTATTTTACACTTTTTGGACCCACCTTGTCCTAAAATACACCTTCCATAAGAGTGATTACAATAAAATTAGTGTACACTATTTCTTAATAACAACAGACCTAGTGAACTTTCCAAAATAAATATCTATTAACAAAACGGTCAAAAAATTTAGTTTTTTTTATTTTCTAATACTCAAATTTATATTGCATTAGTTTTTAAAAAATATCATAAGAACCGTTTTCGAGATATTCGGAATTAAATACATGGCTTTCATAACACCAGATATCGATAATGTTAATTATGCACAATTTGCTTGTCAATATTTGGTTTCACAGACGATTAAAAATTTCTTTTTTTTTCAATTAGATAAAAGACACTTATTAATCCTATATTTAATTCTTAAGAAAAGCTGTTTTACACACAATTATGTAGAGAAAATTTGACCAAAAATATAAATGTGAAAAAAGGGCCAAAATCTCAATTCCTTAATTTATTATTTTTTAATTATGTTTTATAATTTTATAATGACAATTAAGAATGAGTTTAGGTCAGTTTTCATCTAATACAAGCAAAAAAAGGTAACCTCCTCCCCATTTAAAATATTCAAATTATATTAAATATAATATCATAAATTGTATTATTTGGGCTCAAAAATCTTGACATACTCGTACAACTTAATATATTCGATTTTTTTTCACTTAGCCTTCTCTTTACAACTTTTATAGTTAAGGGCATCAAATATATCCCCTTTCCGTGAAATATTATTACTTAAACACAATAAGTAATTTATTCTCCTAAATAATACATGTATTTCAAACTTAAATACCTTATTCCTTTTGAGATTTATGCAGCAGATACACAGACCGACAAACAGCTGGAAATGGACAAGCATGTTTTTTGTAATCTAAAGACACATTTGCAAAAAAAATTGAGATGCTATCTTTTGACAATTATAATACTTCCCCCATAGCGAGGAAGTAAAAAAAGTGGTTAAATAATGAAAGTAACTTGAAATCTCTTTTTAAAATATTAGTCATCATTTTGTATTATTAATGATTATAGTATAGGCAACTCAAAATACAGAAGACAAACATTGAGTCTATTTATAACCGGGTCATTCGAATAGAAACCATTAAAACATCTGCCAAGTTGTTTGCCCAAAATCCAAATACAACTGGAAAAAAATTCTAATTTCCACAATTTACCTAATAAAAAACCGATCGAAAAAAAAAAATAAACTAACTGGGACATTAATTGGCGATTAATGATCTCAATATTGAACTGTCTTGATACTTTTTTTGTTGATTATTGGACTTATACACATTTTTTCGTAAAAGTATTTGTGTTAAAAACCGGTGTAACATAATGCAGAATGTACAGTACGTTCCACAATAATTCGTTGATTTCTCGTTTTACCTGCTACTGTTAGTCGTAAAACTCAATATACTTTGGGTACCCGCATGTAGGTCCGGACTTTTCTTTATTTATTATTGTACCCACTTTTTGGTATATTATGTAGGTTATAGGCAAATTGAAGGTGTTGAATATAAAGCAGAGTCTTTTCGTCTTAGTTCATCAGTCGTTTGGAGTTTGTCAAGGTATTTTCGTGTGTGTTAATGAGCATCCAAAATAGCTAACCTAAACTATTAATATTAGTAGGTAATCAAAAATATTAGTAGGTAATCAGGACCTGTACACTTTCAAAAGGTGCGGTGCCTACACAATAGATATTTGTCAGGCAACTTATTTATTGCGGTCAAGGAATCAACGAATTATTGTGAAACGTACTATACCTTTATACTCTTATACAAGAAACTTTGTTTGAATTAATTAAACTACAAGATTTTTTCTATCTTAGGACAATCCACGAAGGCTTAAGCCTAAGTACTAACGCAGTGTCGATGTGATGGATCAGTTAAGTTGATCCTTTAAAGATATTAACAAATCCAGGCCCATATTAGGAAAACTAATATTTGTGGTAGATGCCTTAATTTAGAATTAGTCTAGAGAGAAAAAGAAAGGTTGTTGTCCCAAATTTTGTAACTAAAGTTACATCATCTAATATTTTTGTTAGGTATTTGACATTGCAACAATGGCAGTATAATTATTATAATTTATTCTATTGTATCAAATATTTTTATAGAACGTAAAGTTCAACGCAAAGTGACTAATCCTCTTAAGATCCTTCCATTTTTTGTATTGATATTATGCGAGCCACACACATTAAGGAAATCCTCAGTTGTGGCATGCGCAGTCCTGATTTTAAGGATTTTCGGAGCGTGTGTGTCTAAGGACGCCTAGTTTTCAAGGTATACGCAGGTGAAAAATACAGGGATATTCTGCAATATCGTCAATCTTTTGAGGGCATTTATTTCAAGGTTACTTAATATTCTATTTATTGAGGATTTAGATGCACAAGTCTAGACAGATTGACAGGTAACTCATTTTTATATTTATATACAAGGTGCCACTGTTTTTTTTAATTTTTGAGAATATTTTGAAAACTAATCGTTTAACTGCCTTAATTTTTATTGAGCCTATTAGAGAAATTTTCAAACTAAAAAATATAAACGGGAACTAGTCATCCTGCTTAAAAAAAATCACGACTTTGAGATTAGTCGTTGGTAGTTACATCACGAAAAACATTTTCAGGTCATAAAAAACTTTAAGCCATCCCATTTAATAAATTTTTGGTTTGAAAATTCTAAAATCAAAAACAGGGCCAAAACCTAGGGGTTAATTTTGTATTATTTTTCATTAAATTTTTAATCATCCTTTGTTTACTGCCACTCAGTAGTACATATTTCATTGTGTTCATTAAGTTATGAGTTATATGCCTAGTTTGTGTACTTGTAAGAAACAAAATGAATTGTTTAAAATTCCGAGAAGCCTTTGATTACAAACAGCTTTTTTATAAAAAAATCTCAATGCACTTATCATTTTTGCACTAAAGTTTAATACGTTTCAATCGTACAAAAGACACATTTCGGAAAGTTTCAATTTTGCAACGGAATACACAGTATACCATTAAAATTATTGTACATAAACTCTTATTAGTAACAGTGCAATTCCTTTGACAAAATCAAGTTAGATTTTGTATTATTTATCATTGAATTTTTAAACATCCTTTGTTTAAACTATTTCATTATGTTCATGACGTTATGAATTATATGCCTAGTTTGTGTACTTGTAAGAAACAAAATCAATTGTATAAAATTCCGAGAAGCTTTTGATTACAAACAACTTTTTATAAAGAAAAAATCTCAACGCACACTTATTATTTTTGCACTAAAGTTAAATACCTTTCAATTGTACAAAAGACACATTTCGGAATGTTTTAATTTTGCAACTGAAAACACAGTATACCATTATCCTAATTGTACATAAACTCCAATTAGTAACAGTACAATTCCTTTTACAAAATCTAGTTAAATTTTGTATTATTTTTCATTGAATTTTTAATCATCCTTTGTTTACTGCCACTTCAGTAGTACATATTTCATTATGCTCATTACGTTATGAGTTATATGCCTAGTTTGTGTACTTGTAAGAAACAAAATCAATTGTTTAAAATTCCGAGAAGCCAATAAACACAATTTACCAAGCACAATAAAAAATACTTATGTATTGAAATTGAAAACAATCGGAAATAATGTATCACAAAAATAATCAAATCAAAACGGATGCCACTGCGTGAGCGAATTACCAATTGCGGCGGCTTTCTTTTGGGTGCACCCTCCATGAGTTTTGAATACCTAAGTAAATGATAATTGGATAAGAAAAAATAAACACCATTTATGTAGTAGCTTTTGTTTATACAGGGTTATTTAAAGTAAGTTTATACTATGAGGGCTTCTGTAATTTTCTTGATTTGGGGTACTATGTAAGTTAAAGTGTCTAAAGGAAAAGCCGAACTATTTGCCAAACAATTTGCTGCCAATTCTACCCTTGATCATCCTATTAATCTTGCTCTTCCAACAGTTGCCCCTGTTTCTCATAAAATGTCCGATATAATTTTTAAAGTCAAAAAGATCAAGCGTATTCTTTCTTCTCTTAATACTAAAAAATCGTCTGGGCTGGATGGTATACCAGCAATCGTCTTAAAAAAATGTGATTCCGAACTTGCACCCATCCTAACTCGCCTCTTTCGAATCTCTTACGACACGGGCATTTTCCCGGAGAGTTGGAAAGCTGCACGTGTGCAACCGTCCTCAAAAAAGGATCCAAAACCCTCCCTTCCAACTATGGACCTATATCTCTTCTTTCTGTTGTTTGCAAAGTAATGGAAAAATTCATTAATTCCCAAATCCTAAAGTATCTGGAAAAACATAAGATCTTACATGATAGACGGTAAGGATTCCGTCACAGTAGATTCCCAGCTGATCATCTTTCCTTTGTCTCACACAGCTGGAACAAGTCCCTTGAGTTTCTTGGCGAATCCCAGATCATTGCTCTTGACATATCCAAAGCTTTCAATCAGGTCTGGCATGATGGGCTTCTTAACAAACTACCTTCTTACGGTCTTCCACCTAAGCTTTGCTCTTGGCTCTCCAGTTTCCTTTCTAATCGAGGTATATCAGTTACTTTAGATGGTCATTCTTCCAGCTTCTACCAAATTAATGCTGGGTTGCCCAGGGCTCAGTGCTGGCACCCACGCTGTTTCTTCTACACATTAACGATCTTCTCTCTTCCACAATCAATCCCATTCATAGTTTTGCTGACGATAGTACCCTCCACTCTAGTATTCAATTTCTTTAGCCACCATGTAATTCTGATTTGGAAAACAAGCGCAGGTCAATGCAGATATCTCTTTCACAAGATCTCGAAACAAAGTCTGCCAATGCTCATCAATTACATATGAGCGGCCAAGTTCTGCAGAACAAATTGTCGTTTAATCTTGTCGGCGTTACTTTTGACTCAACTGGTACAAACACATTACATCCATAGCTTCGGCAGCTTCAAAAAAGCTTGGATTCCTCTTTCGAGCCAGAAAATATTTCTCTTCTTCCAATCTGTACACTCTGTATGTATCCCAAATCAGACCCTCTTTAGAATATTGTACTCATGTCTGGGGAATGGCGTCCCCTACAACACTTAGCATTCTGGACTCCGTCCAAAGAAGAGCCGTTCGTTTTATTAATAATCCCACGCTTACAGAAAGGCTTCCTTCTCTTGCCCACCGTCGAGGTGTAGGGGATCTGTCGCTCTTCTGTAGGTATTTTCACGGCTTCTGCTCAGAGGAGTTGGCCAGTATAATTTCTTTTCTGACAGCTCCCAACTAAGCAACACGTAGTGCAACTTCTATGCATCCTTTTACAGTTCAGTTAAAGAGGCCCCGAACTTCCCGCTTTCTTCGTTCCTTCATACCGAGAGTGTCAAGACTATGGTACTTGCTGCCCGCAGAAGTTTTTCCTTTTCCTCCCAATCTCCAAATACTTAAGTCCCGTGTGAACAAGCTCCCTCTCACCACACTTGAGACACTCACGATACGTTAGTACTTAGGCATCAGCCTTTGTGGACTGTCCCAAGATAAAAAAAAAAAGAGTGTATACTTGTGTGTTTAAGGTCGCTGAGTATGAATCCGTGGTCAGTTTGATTTCATCGGGTCATAGTTAGAAGATATTTCAAGGTCAAATCTGCTAAATTACCCAGCCCTACAAAATAAAAATTGACGGTCCGAAAGAGTTGTCCATGGTATCTTTATGTTTGGAATGGGGTCGCTGAATCCGAATCCGGGGCCAATCCGGGTCAAATTGCAACCAAATTTGATGGGGTCAAACTTACCACGGATTTGTATTTAGCGACCCCAAAAACATAAATATACCATCTTCAAAGTTGGTTGCCACTAATTTTGCAGATTTGACCTTGAAATGACCCTAAACCTGACCTGATGGGGTCAAACTGACCCCGGATTCGGATTCAACGACCCCAAAAACATATAGATACCATAGTCAAGTCTTTCGGACCTTCAATTTTTTTTTTTTGAGGCTGTGTAATTTATTCTTTTGATATTTTTGGTTTATGTACTTTTAACCTATACCTCGTATTATCTTCATAAATTTGGCCCCAAGCCATCAGAATACACGAATGTAATCACCAATCAGAAACGGTTTAAGATCTCTAATCTGACGATTTAAAAACCGCTGGTTATCTTTCCGTGAGATTATTAGGAAAAATAGATGGAATTACGGAAACTCGTGACAGCTGCGAGACAAAGTATCCGCAAGGACCGATTTCGTTCCTGGTTTTAGCTGTTTCTATTTTTAACAATGGTGAACATACGTGCCCATTAAACATATGTGTTTAGAGCAGGTAAAATACTTTTAACTACTAAGCATTTAAATTCTAAACACTAAATAGTTTTTTTAACTAAAACCAGCTGAACAGAAATCTGTCGAATGCCATTTAAATACTTTTTATAGAAGTATTTAAAAATATCCAATATATACAGTGCGGCCCATTAAATAAACAGGGTGGTTCCTTTTCTATGAATTTTTAGGGCATTGGGAATACTATACGAGATAGAGCAAATCTGATAAGACGTTCTTGAGTTCGATTTTCGAAACAACCGCAACGGTAAAAAAAGGTCGCGGCTGATTTGATTTGTCTCGGAGATACAGGAGCGTTTTTCAAATATTGATCGTTTTGGTACACTCTATATCTTAGTTATTGGTAAAGACAGAAAAAAACGTAAAAAGCAACTTTATGTAGAATTTTACGTAGAATACAGTGTCGTACTTATATATTGTTTTATCAGTTGGCTTAAGCAAACTACCTGATGCTTTGCGAGACCTGGTGAATTAATCAAAAGCCCTGCTAAATACAGTGTAAGTTACTAAGCTAAATCAGTGCAAGTTACTAAGCTAAAATACCTTTTAAGAAGAAATTAAGACGTTTTCTCGCTCTCTGAAAAGGATTTGGGAAAAACCAACATAGTTCAACATCGAATAAATACTGGTGATGCAGCACCTATAAGGCAACCACCACGACGAATTTCTTTGGCTAAAACAGACGAAGTTGAGAAGTTAATTAAAGACATGCAAAACAGAGGCGTTATAGAACCATCCCAGAGTCCATGGACATCCCCAGTAGTGCTGGTTAAAAACAAAGATGGTTCTACCAGATTTTGTGTTGACTTCAGAAGACTTAATGACGTCACGAAGAAGACAGTTTTCCATTACCAAGAACAGACGATACTCTAGATACGCTGACGGGATCAAAATGGTTTTCGACTTTACACCTGAAAAGTAGCTATTGGCAAGTAGAGCTTCATCCTGAAGATAAGTAAAAATCTGCCTTCTCGACAGGAACCGGACCTGTGCAGTTTAATGTTATGCCAAATGACCCATTAAGTGTAGTGCCACTTCTTTCCGAATGCTTCGAAAGGTCATTATGTTACCTTTGATAAAGCTCAAAGATGTCCGGCTACCGTGCGATAGTACACCGTACCATTACACCCAGGGTGTGATGAACATGTCTCTCTACATTAAACTGTGGATTACGTCTTTCACCACACCGCCTTCTTACCATTGCTTGATTATTAGGCATAACCAAAGGAAGCCAGATTTGGCATTAAAGATCACCTAATCCAACTCCTTCCTAATCCCAGAGCAGTCTGCCTCTGCACTATTGCCGTCTGTTGCCTGCTGCGACATTCCTCAGAAGTCAAAGGTAACATCCAAAGGGGAAGGTAAGAAAAAAGCCCAAAACTTTTATATTCGCCGATGAACGGTACGCATCCCGACTACCCTTCCGCGTTCTTAAAATCACTAATTTGCAGTCGCCAAGTTATAAAGCGATATAACTGTCTTCGTCGGCGATTTTGGCGCATTATTGTTCCTCTACAATATCCTGTGCCCCTAACTCCGTCCTCGCACTTCTTGAATTCATGCCTGAATAACACCTCGTGTAACCAGCCCTATGTGATGCTGCTTAGAAAGAAATGGCACTAGTTAATCATATAAAGCATAAGCACTTAAAATATGGAAATATCTATAGATGAAGCAAAGGTCTACAGTGGATGGAAAAGACAAGAAAATTTTCTTTAAAAATCGTTAATAATACATATTTAAAAAGGTCACAAGTTAGTAAGAAAGACTGAAAAAATGGCTGTCTCACAAATGTCACCTCTGTGAAAGTGATATAAGGGGTTTTAGACTTGTATTTTTCGGTCACATTTATAAAAAAATGTTTTTGGGATTTTCCATCTGTGTTTTTTGTTACCTTCTCGATTTCTATCCATATTAGCTTTAAATATTCCATCAAAATACAATTAAGTTATCATTCTAAATATGGTTAGTTTTAAATGATGGGGCCGTGTTATTGATCTGCTTCTAATTATGTTTTAATCAACTAATTGAGAATTAATTGCTTTCACACCGAAAAAATGTACATATACTACCTATAAATTAGTATCAGTAGGTGTTTAATATCGAGAAGGATATCTTTTGTCTTGAGCTACAAATGCTAAGTTCCAGTATTACATTATTTGCTCCGTTTGTGTGAAAACGTTCCCTTATTTCATTTAGAGCAAATATAAAAAATAAATACGCGTTTCTTTGAGAAAATCTTTTTGCTTCCGATTTTTGCGTAGCTCATAGGCGGAGCTTTAAGATAAATTGGTTAAAAGTCCAGTATCAATTCAATTTTCAACATAATAAATGAAGAAGGCAGAATAAAAACGTCAGTATCTCCACCAATTAACAGAAAAAAATCACTGACAACAGCTTGAAGCTCTAGTATTCTATTTTTTAGTAAACAAATGGAAATGGTACTTATCAGCTGATAGAATATTCTAAGTGTTTCAATATACCGGATTAGCTCCGCTGGCTTCGATATCACGTAATATAAAAATCTACTCGCGCAGCTTTCATCCGAGATATAATTTTTGTTAAAGAAGAATGAAGAAAAATAAAGAAAGAACGCATTAAGCATATATATCGCATTTCGGGGTTTGGGACCATTGACTATGAAAAACATGATTTCCCATTTTTATCTGCCTGTCAAAAAAATCTAACTGCTAAAATCTTTGCATCTCTGTATGACCGTATAATATTTCACATTGTTATTTTACTCAACCTATTTTCTAAAAATATTCATCGTGGTTCGTACTACTACAACAATACCATAAAAAGAATAGGAAAAAGAATGTTTTGGCTGCCCGATATGGAATTAGTGGGTCAGAAACGTGCCCATTTAAATAAACCATCCGGTGTTTAAATATTGAAGTAAAAGGATCATGCCTCACGGTAACGTATCTAATTATATCAACATTAATGTGACTCTGGTATAAAAATATTTATGGCCAAAGGATCCTGTGATTTTTAAGGATAAACTCTGAATTATCCTGTATAATTAGCAATATAGGTAACAAAAACCTTTAGAAGTTAAAGTTTTTGGTATAATAGCTTTATCAAATAGGAAAATAATTTTTATTTATTTTGTTTAAGGGGGAGGGTAAGTCTGAAACTTTTTTTATTTAATTTTAATATTATAAATATACAACATCTTAAGAATATTGTATTAAATTTTGAGGTCAATCGGAGCAAAATTAACGGATTTATGATAGTTTTATTGACCGTTGCTTTAACTCAGTTGCTTGAGTGAACAAAACTTTAAATCGATTTTCCCAAACACGTAATTTTTAAAGTCGGTGAGCACCATTTCGAGAAACTACTAAACCGATCCTTTAAAAATTTGTACACATAGGTATTCTACATACAAATAACTATCAAGTGGCGTCAAGGTTTTTTATTTTTTAATTAGTATCAATCTTACCATAACAATTGGTCGATTTTATTGTAAAAAATCGACATTTCAACTTTCAAATGATGCAAAAATTTTTTCGAGGCACCAGCACTAAATCCGTTATTTCTTTTTATTTTTGTACCAAAATGTTTTAAAATATTCTTTAAATGTTGTACTATAATATACTAATTTTCAAAATAAATCTATAATAACAGTATGTTATAAAAAATTTCTTGAAAATAGGCCTTTTTTGACCGAACAAACTTTACCCCCTCTCGTTAAGAGTCCATTCGCGCCGCAAAAATTGGATCAAATTTGGGGTTCGGGGCATAATGCTTTTCTCAAAAACGGCAAAGTTATTGATTATTTTCAAAAACTATATGAAAGCCAACACTTAAATCTGGGCTTCGGCTGTAATAGTTTTTTAAATTTGGATTTAGTTTTTAATATTTTCTTGAGTGAAAGTCACCCTAAAATCGGTTATGTTTAGATACTATTTTTTCTTAACTCGACTCATATTTCAAAAATCCATTACAGCAGAGGCATAGATTATTTCCTTACCTTTAAAATGATGTATAATTTATGTCATTTAAGTGAAAAATAGTTACCGAAAAACGTTATCTCCTGTAGGCTTGCAATCGGAAAAAAACATCGCATCGATACACCGAATTTGGAAGAACCTAAATAAAATATAATATTTTTAATGCGGCTATACGAAAATTGTGGTAGTGGAGTTTGTTAGTCTCCGCCCACCGTCTCCGCGTCCTTTCGCCCGACCCCTAAGGTGTAGCGTAAATGCACTCTTAAGATATTTTTGAAATAGAATTATTTTATCGTAATTTATTGGATACATATAGTGATGCTGCTAAGTTTAATAACGTTTTAAAGACTCTCAATTTCTCATGCACTTATTGACACATTTGGGCCCTGGGAACTGGCTGAAGAAATAGTCTATATCTTCTCGGTTATCACGTTCCACTCTACCTCTAGCTCATATCGTGATTTCGCTTACTGGACTCTGAATTAGTTGAAAGCGGACCCCGACTTCAGCAAAAAAATAATTTTCAACGACGGATCCCATTTTTGGGTGAAAGGGTACGTCAACAAACAAAATTGCCGGATTTGGGACGATGCCAATCCACACGAGGTCCACCAAGTGGCAATGCAACCGCAGAAAGTTACTGTTCGGTCCGTACTTCTTAGAAAACGACGATGGCAATCAATTTCTTTTGGACTAAATTGGATGAAAATTGATTTGAACGTCAAGTGGTTTCAACAGGACACACAGCTAAAGCCACAATGGACATCCTGCACGAGCGATTTGAGGACAAGGTTATCTCACGCCGAGGTGACGTCAACTGGCCACCGAGGTGGTGCGATTTGACCCGTTGGACATTTTCTTGTCAAGGGCGTCGATAAGGGGGGGTAATTACCCCCAAACCCTACCTACCACGTCGTCGGCAAAAATATTCTCAAATTCAAAAATTAATGTAACGACTTAATTTTCATACTGGTTAAAACTGAGTTAGAACTATGGTTTAAAAAATGGAAAAACGAAACAAATATCCCAGATTCTGCAATTTAAACTCTTAAAACGTGATAAACAGTTATACCCTTATGTTCATTTAGCATTATATCTTGTATGTACTATGCCAGTGAGCGTTGCATCCTCGGAGAGAAGTTTTTCTGCACTAAAAAGATTAAAAACGTGGTTAAGTGCATCTATGAGTCAAGAACGATTAGTTGGTCTAGCGCTATGACATGTGAATAGAGACATACCAATAAATACAAATTCCATTGTGGACAGATTTGCAAAAATGAAAAAAAGACATTTGGATTTTATATTATAGTTGGTGTTTAATACTTGATTTCAATAAATCGGTTTTCTTTTAAAAGTTATGTTAAACAAAAAATTGTCAATTTAAAAATAGTAAATTAGGATTAAGTTCTTCTTTGTTTCGTTCATAATGTAACAAAAGGATATTGGTACATATGTATGTATATTCTATAATAAGTTACTTTATGTCTGAATACATGTTTGCCAGGTAATTAAAGTTTAAATTAGTTAGTGCACTGTGTTATTTTTCAATTATTAATAACTTCGCAAATACAAAGCTCCTTGTTATGTTAAATTATATTTAATTGTTACTATATTTTTATATTGCATCTATACTTTGGATACTAAAAACTAAGAAACTTAACAGGCAAAAGATATATGGAAGAAAAATAATATTATTATTATATAGTTATTTTTGTATCAAGTGGCTAAAATGATAAGGTTTTCAGGACGAATTTGTTGTTTCCGCATGAGGCGTCAGCTGAGTTCGGAATAGCAAATGAGTGCTAAGAACCTATTTTGGATGCATGCTACAAACAATTTTTTCTGTTTAAGTTTATGAAAAATGTGTGCAAACATTATAAATGTATATATTAGCATCAATAAATACTTTGACCATGATTTTGACTCAATAACAACAGGATTGTTTTCCAGCAAATAACAATTTGTGTAACATATTTTGTCAGGTTTGTGTTCAGAGTTGTTTTTTTCCGATACTAAAATTACCCCTCCCAGGAAAAAATATTATCGACGCCCTTGTTTCTTGTGGGGTTTTCTTAAGCCGCAGGTCTATGCCAATAGGCTGCAAACAACCGATGATCTTAAAGTCAACATAACCCATGCCATTGCTGAAATTCAGCCTAATCTTATAACCTATTTGTTTAGAGTTACAAAATAGGTTATTAATGCCTCGGCTTAGCTGTTAGCCGTGTAAAGCAGAATGCCATGGGTAAGAATTTGCTTTTTATTACGAAAGTCAATTCTTACCCATGGCATTCTGCTCTACACGGCGAACAGCTAAGCCGAAGGCATAAATAACCCATTTTGGTAACTCTAAAAAAATAAGTTATAATTTATTGGCGCCCAACGTGGGGCGAAAGAAATCCAAAATTACTAGGATGTCTTGGATGAAATAAGATTAAAAAGTGAAACAATACGAGAACACAAATTAAACATACCTGATGGTCGAATTCTTACTTCAACCATTGATAATAACCAACAATCGTTCACTTTGGTACGGCATAACTACCAAAAGAGGAAATAAGGTAAAAAAAAACTTAAGAAGCAGTTCTTAGGTTTTTTGTCAAGCGGACATTACCGCCAAGGCAACTTAGCGAGGAGCTCGTTGTGTCCCTGGTACCTTGCCGGCTGAAAAGGAAACGAACCACCTCCATATCGAAACACTCGCGCAAACATAGCAATAATCGATAAAGCCACTGAGACGGTATTGATTAGGAGAGTGTTGTCACACTTTATAAAATAACTGTAGAAAAATCGACGCTAAATTTTGTAAATAATTAATAAGTGAAGAAAACTAATATGAAAAATAAACTTGTAGCTTTACACGCTACAATCTATGCGCCCGATCCGTTAATATCTCAAACACAACTTGTTTTATTCAATTTTAACATCTACCTGTCCTATTGGAAAATCCTTTAGTGAATTTTACTTTTGGAAACGGCCAAAAATAAAAAAAATAATAATTAAAACGAATAAACAGTTTTATACCGTTTCCGCATAGGTACTTAATAAAAATTACGACTGTTTGCATTGTAATAAAATTTATCGGCCAATTTGCGCAAATCGCTTTCAAGATCTTTATCATAATATTTAGATTTTTCGCATTTTGTGTATCTATAAAATAAACACCGCTTGACAAACAGTTTTAGTGAGAATTTGGGGCACCACTTCTATTATTAAACAAAGCGACTAGAAGGGAAATGAGCATATTCATTACAAAATCATGGAATTTAAATGAGGATTTTAAAGTTTTAGTGTGTTCCGATATGGAACTGTGCTTCTACAAATGTATCTACTAATAGGCTTTTAAATAATAACGTTATTATGTATGTTGTAATGAATGTATTATTATGTTTGTTTCATTACGAGATAATTTTAATGCAACTTTTAGCTATTTTTACTGTCCCGATATTTTACCAAATATGTACAGGGTCATTTACCAAGGATTGAATAGAGCCATATTTGTAGCTTTTTTATATTTTAAGAAAAAAATGTTAAATAACTGTATTGTGTACTTTTTTCTGGAGATTCCTGATTAATATATAAGAAAATGATTTGAATTTAAACAAAAGAGATACGACATAAAAATTACCATTTCCTTAATAAAAGGTGTTTTATTTAATGGTTTGTTTTTGAAAGCATCTTATTTTTGTTCATACTTTTATTAAAAAGGATTTTATATTCATTTTGAGCAACAACAGAATTAATTTAATTGTAAGTTTTAATTTTACCAATTCCTTTTCGGAACTGGGTAATAGGCATGATGACTGAGAATATAAAACACTAAAACTATATAACCATATAACGAAACGTAAATAAAAAATTACAAAACAAGTATTTTTTTTATTATTTTAAGCGAGATTAATTTATATTTTATAAAATAAAACTACCAAATACGACAATCCGCCATGATGTTCTGAACGCCAATCAGAGGGAATGACGTCACGTTGGAGTAAACAAAGATCATAACATTTGTTTTGTTCTCGTAGTGTTGGTTTCTTCGATTTTATTTACGATCATATTGTTTTTAGTGTTAAGTTTGCTTTTTTGAGCGTTTTGTCTTTAATAACGTAACTCATGGAACGAGGATTTATAAAGTCCAGCAGCGATAACTTGCCTCGAATCGACTTGTTGATGCTGGAGAGTTTCTGGCATCAAACAAAGATTTTTGTTCTGCAGAATTTAGAAATGAAGTGATCTTCACAAAAGTAAAGCTGTGTTGTGGGC
Organism: Listronotus oregonensis; assembly: GCA_019359885.1. Taxonomy (NCBI): domain Eukaryota; kingdom Metazoa; phylum Arthropoda; class Insecta; order Coleoptera; family Curculionidae; genus Listronotus; species Listronotus oregonensis. The sequence continues at coordinate 32,211 of JAHBCN010003229.1, read as the reverse complement.
AAAATTCCTGTTAAATCACGCCTTGCAAGCCTAAGCCACTAATCTCGTATTGTTTTTTCGTATTGCACGAATACAAATAACTTGTTAGGAGTTTTTATTGACGTGTTAGTACACAGAAGAACCGAACACCACCTATACGATTTTGAATTCATGTTTTAAACACGTAAAATAACTTGTAATTTGGAAGAGCGTTTGTGTTTGCACTTTGTTTACTCTAACGTGACGCTACAATCGACGCCATGACACTTTGACGTTTGGAGTTTTAAACAAAATTTAAATGCATTTAATATAAATGGTTTTCCGAAATAAATGTAATAATTAGTATATATTTTCGAATATGATACAACAGTTTTTCAAAATCTGTCATCATGCCTATTGTTTAGAGCCGCGGCTTCACCTATTTTTGGCCATAAAAAATCGAAAAATTAAGCTATCGACAAGTTTTTTTTCAAAATATTCTACTTTTCGGCGCATTGAAGAATATAACTGAATAAATATTCAATAATTTGATTTTTTTGGAAAAAATTCAATATAATTCCAATTTCTTTTAGTTTTTGCTTGAAGTATTTATAATATATTTTTTTTCTAAAATTTATATTTTTTTCTTAATGTTTATTGAAAATAAACAATTTGGAAAAAAAGGTTTTAAAAATATTCATTTTTTGATTTTAATTTTTTTTTAAATTTGCAAAATTTACAAATTAATTTTTTCTTAGTTTTTAAATATTTTTGTTATGAAGGTTCATTAAAAATAGAATAATTAATTAATTTAAAAAAATAAAAATGCCAATTTTTCGAATTTTTTTTTAATCCAAAAATTGTTTTTTTATTTTTTTTTAATTATTTCTTTTAACGCGTAGAATATGAAACAAATTACTAAAAAGTGTTAAACTTAAATAGATACATTTTATGACCAAAAAACTTGAAAAATACCCATTTTTTAATCTGCAAAATAAAAATTTACACCAAAAAAATTTTTTTTTGGCTTTTCTTAAAAGATTCGTAAATGCGTCGTAAAATAAAAAAATGAAAAAAATATATATCAATATCTTTATTTTTCTATTTTTTTTATTTCCAAAAATAGGTGGAGCCGCGATTTTAAACAATTACCCAAAACTGTTTCACATTTTGAAAATGGACAGTATGCTATATTGGAAGCTGCTAGGGGAGAAATTATATTGGTCCGGAGCAAAAGCAGCAGGTTGACTACCGTTTTTCGGTGGGCAGGTAGGGAGCTTTCTTAGGAGAGTGATGTTATTAATAAGGCAAACGGCCCTTTAATAAATAAAATCAAGGATTCTTAAGTTGTAGAATTGCCATTCCTCCGATATAGAAACAGTGCTCCAAGCAGGGTCTAATTTGGAATACATAAACAGTATAGGATTAAAAGTAAGAAAATACCTACTTTCTGGGAATTTTCGAAGCTTTTGTGACTATGGATATAGTGTGTTTGTGCCAATTAAGATTTTGTTTAAATAAAATGCCCATAAAGTTAAATAAACTCTTTGTTTTGCAGAGTAAAGCCGCTCATAATTAAGGCATAAGTACTAGGCAGAGATATTAAACTGAACAAGATGCTTAGTGCCATAATCCAATATTAATTTAAGTTTCTGTGAAGAAGATATCTGCAGTAGCCTGCGCTTGTTTTCTAAATCAGGCTTAGCAAAACTTTAATTTTTGTTGATATCAAGGTAATTTAGAGACATTTTATCCTGAAACATTAAAGGGTTAGTTATAAACAGAGCTGTCGGTAATTTTATTAAATTAATTGAAAAATCGCATTCAATTAATTTTAGGATTTGGATTACTTTAAATTAATTACTTTTCGAAAAAGGTAATTTAATTTGGATTATCAATTAATGCGATAATGTAATCGGAATTGCTAATTGATTTTCACGAATCCCAAGTAATTCAATTACTTAAAAAGGAATTCGATTACTAATAAAGTAATTGAATTACTTGGAAATTAATTCAATTACTTAATAAATATTTGAATTACTACGAAAATTCAATTACCTTTCTTTATGAAAAAATTGCCGGAATTTTGGCCAGCCAGAAAGAGCATCTTGAAACACGGCGGGCCGCTTTGAAGCCGGCGAACGCCACCTCCGCGCCGATTTAGTATTTTCGATTGATGTTTACCGCCACCGTTTTTATAATTTTTTATTTTGTCAAAAAATCTGGTGATGTTTGGGTTAGGATTATTTTTTCATTTTTTTAGAGTAATTTAATGTTGAACTTGCCAAGAAATCAGTTTGAATAGTGTGGCGTGCGCGTATGATGCATATTAGTATAAATATTTTATTTGTTTAGTGTATCGTGTTTAATATATGTGGTAATTTAAATAGAGTAATTGCTAAATTATTTAATTACTTTTAGTTTTTATTAATAATTAAATTACTTTTAACAATCATGCTAGTAATTGATAATCGTAATTTACTACTATTTAGAAGAGTAATTGGTAATTGTAATTGAAATACTTGTTAAAAGTAATTGCGACAGCTCTGGTTATAAATAATCCTGTAAATAATAAATACCAATAACGGGAGCCCAATTTTAATATGTATGTTGAAACATTTTTGTTACAAAGATTATTAACAGAAACAGTAAAAAAATCTGTGAAACTTTCAAAAAGACATTTTATAATTGTTTTTTAAACCAATACATAAAAACATATATTGAAAACATAGTATTTCTGAAGGAATTTTTATTTAGGCATGCTCATTCTCTCTATCAAGCCCCGTTACGAATACCTGAAATACTATATTTTACCATCTATTAATCCGTATTGTGGGCGGTTGTCTATTACCCGGCATAGTAAATCACCCCGTATAACGCAACGTAAGTCTTGTGATTTAGCCGCAATACGTGGGCTAGCAAGCTAATATTAGCTTTTAATTTGCCACACTGAGCTAGCTATTAATTCCGTGAAATGCAAAAAGTTGCCGCCTCTTACATACTCGATCATAACTAATGAGATTAAAGCATAAAATATTTTGTAATACCTACCTGCTCGAATACATGCATATAATATCTGGGTGGACATTTTTATAAAAGGAATAAGGAAGGTGTAACAAAATATAGCTATTTGTGCAACAAGATCGGAAAAGAAACGGTTTTTTACTGAAAGGGGCGAGGCGAAAGTGTGGCGAAACCTGTCATAATAGGGAGAGGAAGGCGGATCTGACTTTAAGTAATAAACATAAAAAACTAAATGGTATAGTATAACCATCGTCGAATGATATTCTTATAAGTCTAGTCACTGCTTTGAAGGGCCGATTAGCCGACATTGGCTTTGAGTTACAACTCCGTACGTCGCCTGCGACGTACGAGGGACGTCAATATAAATAGTTTCAGGCTGGCATTATTAGTTTTGTACGAGAAAATTTTTATGGAAAATATTGTATATGTAAAATAATAATTAATTAAATTTATCCTAAGGACATCAAGAAAATGAAACACAATCACTCAAGCTAATACAGTAGTTATTGACAGAACAATAAAAAATATGTTTGGCCATCTTAAAAGTATAATAAAACAAGTTAAAAAATAAGTTATAAATAATAGTTTTATACATAAAGGTAAATACCACGCAAAAACTCTCCCCGTGAATGCGACGCGAATCAGTGAAAGCACTTGCAAAGCTACCACCGGCTCAGCCGGCTGCTTGGTTGGGAGAAGGCAGAAGGGAAATTGCGGCGTGCGCTCGAGTGATTGGACTTATTAGAATATCATTTGACGATGGTATAAAAATCTCATAGGACACGTTAACAATGACCAATAAATTAAGGGTTCTTTATGGGTCCTGTGCAAAAGTAGTTTTTTTACATTATATTTGAACAAACTAGATTCATAATATTCTTTAAAACATTTTTTTTATCTTTGGATAGTCCTCGAATGCTGAGGCCTTGAGGTCTAAGTACTAACGTACCGTGGGTGTCATATATGTAGTCTTAAATCAAAAAGGAGACTATATAAAAAAAATAATAAGAGGATCCCGTTTTGGAACTTGGCTCCCGGCTAAACTCGCTGAACTTTTGCGACTGGGTGACTTTTCAGTATTTTGTCAGTAATATGTCAAAAATAGTTACAAGTATTTTCATGAAATTTTTGCGACTTAGTATGTACGTTGGACATATTTTATTTATTCCTTTTGAATGGTAGGGGACCTTTAGATTTTCAAATGAAATGGTGTTTTTTTTAATTTTTAAATAAGAATCTACGTAACATTCTTGGTCTGAGTGCAAAAATAAATTGCTGTATTCATCAAGATGATAATGAATTTGTCGCTGTTAATGTTGTACTTCTTTTTGCATTTGGCCTTAAACTAACTGTACAGTCTGTTGTATATCTTCTATTTCCTCCTTAACATCTTCTTTGGAAAGTTTTAACTCAAGCAACATTTGTTTTCTCATCTCATCTTGGCTGTAACAAAATTCTTCTTTAACGTTTTTTCCAAAGTTTTTTCGGATCATTACCATCATTTATTTTAGCTCTTGTTTTATTTCTGCTTGGTTTCTTTTTGAATTTTCTCTATTTGTTGACGTGTTTCTTCTTGACTAGTTCAAATTTCTATGTTTATTTCTTCTTGACTTTTCTTCATTTTCTTCTAATTGGTCTTCATTTCTCTTATTAGATCTTCTCTCATGGATTCTTGACCGGTCTTTATTTGTTTTTTTAGATCTTCCCTTATTTATTCTTGGCTGGTCTTCATTTCTTCGTGGCTTCTCTTCATTTCTTCTTGACTGCTCTTTATTTCTTCTTGACATCTCTTTATTTGAATTTAATAATAATTGGGAGATTTTAACTAAGACGTTTTCATGAAAATCCCTTATGTTTTTAAAGTCAGCTTTCAACATGCTGTTCAAAAGTCTCAGTGGGCACAACCACCCAAACTCCGCACAAGCCGCCAAAGTACATTTTTCATGGGTATCGATTGTCCAACATGGCTTTACTGGCACCATTCCCAAAAAAATGCTGGCCTCTAATTTGTTTTGTATCTACTTTTGATTTCGTTTCTGTTGGTTAGTTTAGGGTATATATAAAACATATGATTTCATAATTTTCCGTTAGTTTTTTTGAAATCTTAAATTTTTTAAAATTACCTTTTTATTTAACTAGAGAAATAATTGTTCAAGTTCTCAAAGCCCTTAACGCAATTGACAAAATTCTTACTCTATCCAGTTTTTTTTTGAGGTTTGAAATCAGGTAAAAAATCAAAAGATGCCAGAGAGGGTGGATAGAGCACATGTATGATCATTTCCAATTTTCTTTCATGGGCCATTGCTAGAAAGGCGATGAAAATATACCCAATTTATGGTGTTGTCTTTTTTAGGTATTCAATCATTAAAATGCACTTGAATTTTCAAAAACTGAAGTTATTACCTTGTAATTACACCTGTATTATTTTTGTACTTTTTGGTATTTCTAAACCACAGTGGACAAAAAAAAAACTTCGGGGCTTTTATAAATTGACTGTAGAAGGATACAAGACAGGGGACTTCGGTTTGTTTTTTTGGAAGCTGCGGAGGAATTATACTTCCTAATTTTTCGGAACAGTAACAGTAAAATTATCTATAAAATAGGGAAAGGTCGTTGATAGGCAAATGTCAATTTTTGAAAAAAATTCCACATTTTCAAACAATTTACAAATTTGGCGCATTTAAACTGACGACCAAAATTCAGATTTATTATTTGGTACCTTAACAAGTATAAGTAAACTGAGGACTATATGCTTTACAAAGCACCGGTAAATTGAGGACGAAAATTCAGATGCCATGGCAGGATTGCTGCCTAAACGGAAAAGTACTGTTCCTACCACTAATGATTTATCTGCACGTGTAAAATATATTTGGGGAAAATAAAAAGCCGTTTTAACTAACCGGAACTAATCATGACCGACCAGAACTGATATTTGAATTTGTCTAAATTATCCCTACGTTAGAGTTATTAACAAAATTTATATAATTTTCACTATGGTATGTATTACACAGGCACACAAAAAAAAGTTCTGAACCAGATATGTGAAGTATCCTCCGGTATGTTTTTCGGTGCGCTAAAAACGAATCCGAAGTCAGAATTTACCCATCACCATTAGATTTTGACCCAGCAACCGCCCAGCACCCCCGAAGGGTCAAAATTTTATTCATTTGGAAAATATATAATAAATATCTGACAATACGTTTTTTGATATTGTAAAAACGAATATGAATTTAGAATTTACCCATAACCCTTGAATTTAACCCTAGCAAACCCCAGCAACCCCTAGCATCACCCAGAAACCACCCTAAGGGCAAAAATTTTATTTTATTAGAAGAATTAAAATAAATATTTGACAATACGTTTTTTGGTGTGCTAAAAATGAACATAAAGTCAGAATTTACCCATCACCCTTACATTTTGCTTCAGCAACCCCAGCAACTCCTCCCTCTTTTATGGGTAAAACTTTATTTACACACAAAACGTTGTTTGGTGTACTGAAAACGAATATGAAGTTATAATTTACCCATCACTCTAAATTTTGCCCCAGAAACCCCCCAGCACCCCTCCAAAGGGCCAAATTTTATTCATTTGGAAAAGATATAATAAATATCCGACAATACTTTTTTGGTGTGCTAAAAACGATTATAACGTTAAAATTTACACATAACCCTAAATGAAGTTATAATAACTTCATTCTTCTTTAGTTTTCATTCTTGTTTTTAGCACACCTAAAAACATATTGTCAGATATTTATTTCAATTCTTTAAGCAAAATAAAATTTTTGCTCCAAGGATGGTTGTTGGGTAATACCGAGGGTTGCTGGGGGTTACAAGGGTCAAGGGTTATGTGTAAATTTTAACTTTATAATCGTTTTTAGCACACCAAAAAAGTGTTATCAGATATTTATTATATCTTTTCCAAGTGAATAAAATTTTGACCCTTAGGGAGAGGGTGCTTGGAGCTTGCTGGGGCAAAATCTAAGGGTGATGGGTAAATTCTGACTTCGGATTCGTTTTTAGCGCACCGAAAAACAACCGGAAGGTGTTTCACATATCTGGTTTAGAACTTTTTTTTGTGTGCCTGTGTTATGGGCCGCAATAATTCCATCCTGTTTGGGAATTTTGTAATTTTTACCTTCTTAATTTGGTCCTCAGTTTACCTGTCAAATTATTATTCCCTGTTTCAAACAGTCGTCAATTTACATGTCATAAAGAGATTAAGTCCTCAGTTTACATACTCCGACAAAATACTTAAAAATCTTAAAATTCTTTAACCTCCTGACAAAATATTCTGTAAATAAACGTGTCAAGTTGGGCACGCAATGCACTTGAGCAGCGAATCTAATGGAAAACCGTGGTTGGGTCGCGATAAATTGCAATTTTATTGGTCGTACCATAAGAAATTCTATTAGTTAAGCGTTTCCGCGGTAAGGTATGAAAATTGAATTACCTTTAGATAAGGCCATAGTTTACATACATAGTGCTTCATTCGATTTATGTTCAAGTTTCAAAGAAACAATTTAATGAAAGGGAAAGAATAGGTTGTAGGCGGCCTTTTGATGATTTTACATCAAAAATATAAATCTTGTGTTTTTGGGAACACGCGATTGATTTTTTTTTAACGAAATGTATAATAGAAATTTATACCGGCCTTCGCTGCGTTAAAGCACCTTTTTCTGTGAGATCGGTGATGTTAAGCAACGCTGGGCATTGTCAGTAACTGGATGGGTGACCGTAAGTGAACATCGTGTGTCGTTGGATGTGGTTCGATATCCACAGTAAGTTGTGGGTGTCATTTTGAGGACATTACCCTGACGTTAATGGGGGATACTTCATAGGTATTAAGGTCCATTGTGAAACCCGCGCGTTTTCTAAAACTAGGCTCGAGGATTTTTATCAATGGATATATATCACGATATATATCCGATATACAGTGACCGCCAGAAAGTATGCGACATATGGAAAAAGTTTTTATTATGACGTTTAGAAAAAAATCGATTTCGCAGATCAACTCTGCATCACTTAAAACCTCAGAAACAACGATCCCGATTGTCATTTGTTATTTGGCAGTAAATTTAAATTTTGTTAGGTCGGTTAACCGAAAGTCCCCTTATTTGTCAAAATATGAAAAAAATTATAAAGATAAGTTGTTCAGAATTTAACTCTATGGCTATGTGTAAAATTTTGAGCCATTTGGATAAAAACAAAAATTTGGACATTTTTTTTCCATAAAAATATTTTTGTTTGAAAAAAATCTTTACCAATTAGAAACAGGTTTTCCAGACCTAAACTAAAGTTTTGACACATTTTTAGTTTAGTTAGTCCTTTTTTCCGAAGAAAATTTTAAAAAATGGTATTTTTCGGAAACCCGAGTTATCGCATAGGCATTTTTTAAATACCGTAACTAGGAATTTCAAATCTTAATTTTTTATTTGGAGCCATTTTAATTATTACATTGAATCGTTTAAACGGTAAAAATTAATATTTGAAATTCCGAATTACGGTATTTAAAAAATGCCTATGCGACAACTCGGGTTTCCGAAAAATACCATTTTTTAAAATTTTCTTCGAAAAAAAGGACTAACTTACTAAAGTAAAAAAAAATTGTGCCGAAACATTAGTTTAGGTCTGGAAAACCTGTTTCTAAATGGTAAAGAAAAAAATTTCAAACAAAAATATTTCCATGGAAAACAAATGACAATCGGGATCGTTCAATTGTTTCTGAGGTTTTAAGTCATGCAGAGTTGATCTGCGAAATAGATTTTTTTCTAAACGTCATAATAATTTTTTTTCCATATGTCGCATACTTTCTGGCGGTCACTGTATATCCGATATGTATTAAATGATTTTTTATGATATATATCAATACAAAAATGGTTTAAAAATTTTATTCTATTAAATAATTTTTGGCGTTTGTTACTGTATTTTTACGTCCCAAATTTAAATGGCGTTGGAGTAGAGTTAAAACATACTTCCTAATAGTAAGTTCTAATCCATAAATGGAAACACTTCTTTTATCATAAATATCCGATATTTTGATATTTATAATAATTATCGGATATTTTCGAACCCGCTTCTAAAAGGTGCCCTAAAATGTTTGATACTCGGACAACGAAACGGGGGGGGAAATGGTATAAAAATCTAAAAGCCCGGCCACCACGGTATGGTACATTTCACAATAATTCGTTGATTTCTTGACCGCAATAAAATTTAAATACAACCCTCAGTGGAAAACCCAACCATAAATAGGTTGTCTGACAAATATCTATTGTAGGCACGCACCTTTGAAAGTGTACAGGTCCTGATTACCTACTAATATTAATAGTTTAGATGAGCTATTTCGAATGCTCAATAACACACACCAAAATACCTCGACAAACTCCAAACGACTGATGAACTAAGACGAAAAGACTCTGCTTTATATTCAATACCTGCAATTTGCCTATAACCTACATAATATATCAAAAGTAGGTACAATAATAAATAAAGAAAATTTTAAGTCCGGAACTACATGCAGGTACCCAAAGTATATTGAGTTTTACGACTAACAGTAGCAGGTAAAACGAGAAATCAACGAATTATTGTGGAACGTACCATACCCAATATAATATTGGAAAAATCCATGTTTTTACATATTACATTGTGCAATGATTCTATTCCAGTTTTTAATTGTTTATACCAAATTTTTTTGTATTCGGTGGAAAATTTTAGAACCAAAGGGTTGAGGTAGGAAGACAGACATGAAAAAATAGAGTTTTATGGAACACTAAAAAAAATGGATTTTTTAGTGAAGTTAAAGACTTGAATGTTAGATGCTTCGTCATCTACGTACTTAAAAAGGTATGTTATATTTTACAATAATGTCAGGAAGTATATCCACCTATCGTAGTTCGCATTTCTTAATGATTTATCTTTCATGAAAAAAAAGTAAAATGCATAGAAAAAGTTTACGCCAGTTGTTTTGCTCCAGTTTTGAAAAACTGCTTTCAAATACCTGAATACCGAAAATTTTTATGATCCGTGAATACTTCCATTTGTAATTACTTGATTAAAAAACAGTGGACGTTACGAGTTTAACTTTCTTTCGCACATACCGATTTGAGACGCTCCGTAAAAGCGGAAATCGAAAGTGGTTGCAAAAAACAGGCACCATGACCACGCCACTTGTCTGTCGTCGAAACCACTTCAACCTGTCGGCGGTTGGGTTTTGCGGGGTCTGCATAGTTTTGAATTTTAAGTATCTGTTGAAAATTCAACGGGAAGTGTGAGGGGCAAAGAGCACATCGTTTGTGGTAACACTACAAATGATGTGCTTAATGCCACTCACACTTTTAGAATAGGTAAATCTTATATACGGGGTAGGTCAACAAGGTCCTTACCTTTAATACCGCCCAAAATATGACAGATAAAAAATAATACAATAGTTGTAAAATTGAAAATGCCTAAAAAAATTATATATCACCCATATTACACGTCCTTTAATCTTTATATTTCTAGACAACCTTTATTTAGGGTACAGGTTCATCCAATAAGGACTAAACAGGTCCAAATTTGTGGCTTTCCTCGTATTTAAAAGAAAACGTGAAATAGCCACCTTGTGTATTTTTTTCCGTAGAATCCGAAAGAATACTTAAGAAAATGATTTAAGTTTAAACAAACGAGATACGACCAAATTAGTATTTCTTAATGGGACCCTTATTAACTGGTTCGTTTTTTAAAGCGTGTTTCTTTTTTTTCTATATATTTTAGTAAATATAGTTTGATATTTATATTTAGTAACAACAGAATTAATTTAATTATATGTTTTACTTTTACCAATATGAAAGTAGCAATAAACGCTAGACTTTGGCAATATATTGACTTTTTGTGTTTTGACATTTCAGGGATTTATTATTACATTTTTTCTTTTCTAATTTAAATTGCAAATTTCTCGTATATGTAGGCTTGTCCAGGTACTAGGTATCTTGAGTGACGGGCTTTTAGGTGTTTAACCCACTTGACGATGTCCAAGTACCCAAAAAATGCAGGTATTGCATTTTATGGTATAGTTGGATCAGTATAAGAATAAAAATTTGGTGCTCTTTAACACAAAAAAACATAAAAAGTAGCTAAAAAGGTTTGATTTGAACTGGAGACCGCCTTTGCTTTTTATAATGTGCCGCTTCCCTTTCCCGCCTGTAGAAATAGTCCAAATAAAAAACAAATGCTACTTTTTATGTTTTGTTTTTCAAAGAGCATCAAATTTTCATTCTTATACTGATCCAACCATACCTATTCTACACAACGCGGTTGTGCCACCAAAGACGTTAGAGTTATCTGAAATTTTGCGGAAAATTAAAAAAAAACTGGTGTAATAAACAGGGTGTTTAAAAAAACAGAATTTCCGAACAACACACTTTTTCGGCTAACCTGTAGGTTTTGAATTAAGTGAAAACATTAAGTGGGTATTTTGGAAAGAGTGCCCGTATAAAGTATTAAAACGACGTATATTTTAAAAACAGTAATATATTTCTTTATAAAAATATAACTTAATTCACCAAATAACAAGAGGTTGTTGTAAAAAGGTAAATAATGACTGGTTTTATGGCTTTCTAATCGCTATGAAGTAAATATAAACTTACTACGCTTTGATTATTTAATATTTTAAGAAAAAAATTTTAAAGAGTGTGTCAGGGTTTACTTTTAAAAAAATATCATTAAAAGATATTTTTTGACAGTTTACATAGGTTTCAAGGGAGTCATAAGTTTTTTTAAAAAGAACAGCTTTTTGGAGTATGTAAAGCTTTATGTTTGTGACTGACACTTCTGGTTAAATTATTTATCACACAAGTACTAGGTACGTAGTATATAGTGATATATTTTTTAGACTTTCGTTTTGGCCTACGATAAGTAAATACATGCTTCGGAAAACGAGCACTAAAGGCGTAAAAATCGTTTTTCAACACCGGGCACAAAACTTAAACTTATCCAGGTATTAATTAGTTCCGGGAAATTGTTTTTGGCATTTAAAAGTGATTCTTAACGCCATTTTTTATATTCAGATGTGGATGAATAACTTTATGGAACTTAAAAATATAACTATCAGTATTATAGGACAGTTGGAGTTATTGACAGTAACGGGTTAAATCTACAGGGTCGGTCTATATTTTCGAGAACCTTTATTTGTCAGAAAACATTTGAAAAAAAAATGCAACTAGAATTAAAAAAGGCTATGATACCATTTGGAAATAATAAAATTCACAGTATATCAAAAATTTGCCCATAACGCATCACGTTTTTACAATTTATTTAATTTCTATTATGTCATTCAAAATGAAACAGGATATTACTACATTAAATGATACATGTAGATACAACGATCAATATGATTAGCTGAAATCATATTGTTGGATCATATTTAGCTTTAGGGAAGTCATTTTCTATTTGTATACTTGTAGACATCAAGATGTACTCATTCGAAAAGGTTATTTCCTCTTTTGATATATCTTTTTAAAATCAGACTTTTGGGAAAACAATTATTTACTTTGATTCAACATATAACTGATTAATAAAATCATTATTAAATATCAGGGTTTAAAAATAACGCGATATCTTTATTAATACATATCACATGATATACAGGGTGCCACAGGTTCAAGTGCATGCATAGGGATCTCGGAAACCGTAAGAGATACGAAGTCGGTTAAATTATGGCAAAGTTGTGTATTTGCGTAACTACATGTCCACTTTAGAAAGTTGCAAAATACCGAGTATTTCCATAGATATCCTTCCGAAAAAAACTGGAATTTGCCGATTTCGTTTTAATTTTTTTCTGATGTTATTTAAAAAGATATGGAAAAACAAAAGAAACTTTCTCATGGCCACTTTTTAAGCTCTACAAAACAGCGTTGAGAGATTTTCCGTTAGTGATGAGCGAGACCGGTCTTGGTCTTGCGGTCTTGGTCTTGGTCTTGCAGCAAGACCAAGACCGAGACCAAGACCAAGACCGCCCTCTCGCTTGCAAGACCAAGACCAAGACCGGGGTATGCAAGACCAAGACCAAGATCAAGACCGGGGAGTGCAAGACTACGCAAGACCAAGACCGACCTGCAAGACTCTTGCACTTTTGTCACTTTTTTTTAAATTATAATATTCAATTTTAATATTCAATATACAGAGGTATTTCATACAGACATGACAAAAAATGTGTCGAAACTTGCCTAAAAAGGCGATTATTTTATGAGTAACAGGTTTTTTTAATAAAATAATAATTAAATCGATCACTTCGTTTTTTAATAAAATTATCTAGAAACGATAACTAGTAGATTCAGTAAATGTTTTAAAATAATAACCGTTTACGACAGAAAAAATTAAGAGTACAAAAGTTATAGAAGCTGAAAATTACCTACCTATTCCTAATGTTTTTTTTAATTAGGTATCTAGTGATGCCACTTACTGGATCAAATATTTCCAAAATCCAGGAAAACATTATTTTTGTGCCACACTGTAAGAAGTAGCATCATTAGATTGCTCCTTTAAACTAAGATATAAATGTAAAAGTGATGGTTTAATAAAAATATATTTGTCATTTTATATAGGAATACTTTTTATATAAATGGATTTTAAATTTCACTTCCGGTTTAGACGGAAAAGTCAAAACAATGCCAAAAGTATAATGGTGACGTCATTTTTGTCAAAACCGAAAATGATATATAAAAAACCATCTACGTCGACATTGTACCAATATAACAGTTCAAGAATTTCCAGCATAATACACAGGGAAGCGATTTTTTTAAATGAATTTTTTGCTATAATTTTTCTATTTTAGGTTAAAAGCTAAAAATAAGAAAGTTTTCTTGAGTGATAGTGGATTTTTTGAAAAATTCTGAAATAGAAAATAATTTTACATTTTACGCCCTTTTTTCTATAATTTTTGTATATATTCAGTTTTTTACCATTATAAACGGTTTCGGATATATCGATTTTTGTCGCACTATCGAGCCACTTTGTATATGCAGAATGTTTATAAAGTATTTGTACAAACTTTGTACGGCAAATGTTTGACTAATTTGAACATAGAAAGTTTGTTTGAACTGAAAAGCTTTCTAAATACCTTTTTTTAATTAGAAACCAATGTTTACATATCAGAATCATTTTCATGGAAATTTCACATCTGGTTGAAATTAAAAGTTTTTTTTTCTGCCCTCAGAGTACTCAGAATTGTAATTTTATATGCTTCTTCAAAGAAAATTTAAATATTTCCTATCACTAAAATGAAGCGCTATAAATAAATAAACCCCTACATTTAAAATATCCTTTTTAATTAAATAATTTAAATGTACATGTAAAGTTAAAATTGGTATATTTAAAAATTTTAAAACAAAAAATATAGTCTCCATCTTTATTTATTTGTAAGTATTAAAAAACTATATATTTTATTTAAGATTGCTTAGTTTAAATTATTACTATCAAAAAAAGCAAGACCAGCAAGACTCTTGCCGCAAGACCAAGACCAAGACCAAGACCGGGTGGTGCAAGACCAAGACCAAGACCTTCTTGGGATTGCAAGACCAAGACCAAGACCAGACTTGCAAGACAGACCAAGACCAAGACTAGCCCGGTCTTGGTCTTGGTCTTGCTTTGCTCATCACTATTTTCCGTACGACATTTCGTTTTCGTTAAACCCTCATCAACTTTATTTTTTTAAATACGGCACTCAATTGTTTATTGCATTTTTTTGAAGCAGTTATAATCCCAATTACAATGATGTATAACACTTAATACTTTTCTGTTAAATAAACATATTTTCCATAAGAGAAAATGAGTTAGACAAGGAACGCACATCATTTCTTATAGGGGCATTCCATATTTGTTAATAAATATTAAGTGTTATACATTTTTGTAGTTGGGATGATGAGGGGTTTAAAAAAATAAAATAAAAAAACCCAGGTCCGCATTTAAAAAAATAAAGTTGATGATGGTTTAACGAAAACGAAACGTCGTACGGAAAATCTCTCAACGCTGTTTTGTAGAGCTTAAAAGGTGGCCATAAAAAAGAGCCTTTTGTTTTTCCATATCTCTTTAAATAACGTCAGAAAAAAATTAAAACGAAATCGGCAAATTTCAGTTTTTTCCGGATATCTCCGGAAGTACTCGGAATTTTGCAACTTTCTAAAGTGGACATGGTTAGTTACGCAAATACACAACTTTGCCATAATTTAATCGACTTCGTATCTCTTACGGTTCCGAGATCCCCACGCATGCCCTCGAATCTGTGGCACCCTGTATATCCGATAGCTACACAGGGTATCCCACCGGGAACCACTTCGATCTATATATGGAAAACTATAGAGAGAGGACATTTTTAAAAGAAGATAAAATATTTTCAAGTTGATGGCATTTCCGGTTATACCGGAAGTGGGTGTCAACTTGCTTATTTTAAATGAAAGGCGCTATATATTATTAGATTTTCAGAGTCTACACAAGATTTCAGGAAGATTTTTTATATCATATTCCATACCTAAGTCTTAGCGTTTTTGATATGTTTTTACGTCAAAAATGACGTTTGCAGGCACTAAAATAATTATTAATTTTGCTTAAAGAAACCCTGTAATATTTAATCTGAATTTAATTTCTTATTAAAAGGGACCTACTTTAACAGATATTTTACAATACGTTAATAATTATTGATACAGGGTGTTCAAAAAATAAGATTAAAAATAAAATTGAGAAAAGTGCCAAAAAATTTTTTTTTAATGGAAACCCCCAAATTTTATAATTTTATCTTATTGAGCATATAAAATAAGGGCAAGTTTTTGTAGAGTTGCCTATTTCGAAAATTTTTAGTTTTCAAAATATTTGCAATTTCAACATTTTAACCCGTTGTTAACTTTTAACAATTGCTAAGTCCATTGCTAAATGTAACAACGCGATCATCACCCGGTCGTTAGTATTCATAAAAAACTTCACATATCATGCAAACTTTACTGGCCATACAGTGTGGCCAGTAAAGTTCCTGCTATACGTATAAATATCCACCGAAACCTTGTTTCTAATTCACCCTCACTAATGTATTAAAGTTAATAATTCACCCTCAGACTTCACCTATAAAATTTTTAATGCCTCATGCCTCTAAGAAAACTTTTACGCCTTCATAGAATTTCATCCACCGCACCGTCTAAAAAATGTTTGTAAAATGTTTTTACGGTTTTCTAAACGATGTGCCTTTCAAGAACCCCGTTGTTAGTTGCGTTCGATTATCGGACCTTTTTGTTCTTTTAAGTGGACATAAATTATTTTGTTAAAGAAGGTGGTAAAGTCAATCTTTGTAAGATTTATCGCTTTTTGAAACAGGTAGAAAGATATTATCAGGCAGGTTCCAAACGCCTTCCTTCTTCTGTAAATCTATAGAGATAAACGGAAAACACCGGCATTATGGTTACTATTATTAATGTTTTGAAATAAGGAAGTGTTTAAAATATAAGGTTGCTTTTTAAATTTTTATAATTTACAGTAGTTACTAGATCATTTAGTATAATTATTATTTTAAGTCAAAAAACAAAATATGACGATTAATGATGAAACACGTGGGTGATGAGGCCTTTTCTTGATTTTCGCAAGACTTTAAGATTTAGAAGTTAAAAGAAGAATGAAGGACTTCTGTAGATAGCAAGTTCTACAAATTACATTCTTATGGTATAAAGGCAGACAAGGTGGAAAGTTTGAGGATTCCTCCAATGAACTGTGATACCTTATTGTGAGCTAATAGAAAAGGAATAATACTGACCAAGTTTTCAAAACAGAAGCCGAGAAAATGCTTTCAAAGAAGAGATATATTATCTAATACCGCCTGTTGGTGGTCAAACGAGAAAGCATTAATACAAGATGGGTTACTAAAGGTCCTTTTTAATTGTGACACCCACAACATTACATAGATTTTTGTTTTGCAGAATTCGGTTGCTCATGAGTAGATGATAAGAATAATCAGACTTTTTCCACCACAGTGAATATTATATTTTTACGAATAAAAACAATAAACAAAATGTAAATTCTTTACCTAATTTTAAGAGACAACAAGTCTCCGATCAATCTATTATTAACAATACAATACATTGTTTAGGCTAGGTCATAATCACCGAGGACAAAGACAACTTACAAAGATTATTGTTCAGGTTCGAGCAGGCTGCAAAAAGGTTTAATATGGAAATATCTGTACAAAAAACAAAGTCTCTCACTATATCAAAAGAACCCAGAAGATGTATGCTTGCGGCCTATAACCAAAGCGTGGAGCAGGTAATGAAATTTAAATACCGCGGAACAAACACCACCAGCAACAGAGATTTAAAAGACGAAGTACAATCTCAAGCATCAAAGGCCGCATTAGTATCAGGATATCTGAGAAATATCATTTGGAGAAACAAACATATAAGCACGGGAAGTAAGGTAAGGATATACAAAACCTGCGTTAGGCCTATAATGACATATGCTACAGAAACCAGAGCAGAAAACACGGCCACCAAAGACATCCTAAGAAGACGGAAATGTGGATCCTCAGAAGCATAACGGGACATATTTTATATAATCGTAAGAGAAGCAGCTACATAAGGGACGAGTGTGGAGTTCAGGATTTAGTGAGATGGGCTCGTGTAAGAAGGAGAGAGTGGAGAGACCATGTGTATAGAATGGCTGACGATCGACTACCAAAGATGGCAATAGATAAGAAACCAGCTAACGGGGCGACCTCCCAGACGATGGTACGAAAGCTAGACTTCTGCGTCCCAACAGTAGAGGTTGTTGATGTTGATAAGAACACAGGGCCCCGCCCTAACGTAAGAAGAGGAAGAAAAATGCATTGGGACAAAGGTTTTAATTTTAAAACACAGCTTTAGCCTATGTGTGTTGATAAACAACTATACTGGCGTCTTGTACATATAAATTTGTTACTCTTTACTCTCTACTTAAAAGTATCTATTTTTTTACAATACGCCTATAGCTAGATAGATAGAGCTAGATAAAACAAGATGCGAATAATATCAATCTTCGCAATATTAAAATATGGTTGCAAGAAGAAATACACACTTCTTTCCAAAAATATATGTATTATAAGTAATTAATTTTGATTGTTTCATATCCTTCTAATATTTTATTTGAGTTATAGCAAAATACAGATAATAATTTGACATCTTAAAATATTTTTTAATTATTCCTGGGGAGGTAACTACCCCTCCCCCCTTATCCCTCCTCTACCTACGCTAGTGCTACCTTATTGCCTTATTCTTTGTAACTAATGTCCAATCTGTTAAATAAACTCGAATTATTTAAATTAAACCTTAGTTTAATGGAAGTTTGAAACTAAAGTGACACTCAAAAGTCGCTATGAGTATATATTAGTTTTTCAAAAATGATTTTGTAGTGATGGCGCCATATTCATAATACCTACGTAGGTGGTAGAGTATCTAACATCTTTTTATTTTATGACGGGTATTAAATGGATGAACAAAATAATTAGATATAACAGGTTGATGGCTTTGGAAGAAGAAAGAATTATTAAACAAGCGTTTCGTTCTGTCTGTATGACCATATGAGAGGAATATATGGCCGTATCTGATTACATAAACGGAATAATATGGTGTGTTGTAGGCTTTAGTACGTATTTATAAAGTATATTTTAAAAGACATAGATGCAAATAAGCCCGTGAATATTTCAAAGTCTTTAATAGAAGGAAGTAACTTTTGAAGAGCTCTATAGACTGTATCAAAAAAAGGTAAGTGTTTAGAAACGCGGCATCACCTATTTTGGGCTTTAAAAAATCGAAAAATAGAGATATTGACATGTTTTTTCATTTTGTTCTAATTTACCGCTCATTTACGAATCTTTTAAAAAAGATCAAAAAAAAAAAAAATTTTTTCGGTGTAATTTTTATTTTGAAGAAAAAAAATACTTTTTAAGTTTTTCGTCAATAAAAAGCATCCATTTAAGTTAAGCAATTTCTAGTGATTTGTGTTATATTCTACGTGTAAAAACACTTAACTTCAATTTTTTTTCAAAAATATAAATTTTTGTATTTAAACAAAGAAAAATTTAATTAAAAAATTGACATTTTGCTTTTTTTTAATGATTTTGTTTTTAATGAACTTTTAGAATAAAAATATTTGACAACTCAAAAACAATTAATTTGTTATTTTTGCAAATTTTTAAAAAATAATAAAAAATCGAAACATGAATATTTAAAATAAAATTTTAATTGTTCTATATGTCTGTATATATAAGTTTTTTTTAAGTTACTTTATAAATTATTAAATCAAAAACAAAAAAATAAATTTTAAGCCTTTTCAATTGAATTTACTCTAAGGAAATTAAATTATTGAATATTTATTTAGTTATATTCTTCAATGCACTGAAAAGTAGAATATTTAAAAAAAAAACTTTGTCTATAACTAAATTATCATTCGACTAGTGTATATTCCTAATATTACCCATATTTTATTTGTCCTTTAGGGCAAAATTTTACATAGCGGTATTTAAATTTTAGACAAAGTTTACAGAAATAAAATATAAGTTGGATTACTTGTTGTTTGCACTTTAAATACAGCTCATGAAATCATTAAAACCTTGTCACACCTGTTTAATACAACGAATTTGGATTGATTTGATGTCGTGATATATATATATATATATATATATATATATATATATATATATATATATATATATATATATATATATATATATATATATAATATATATATACATTTTTTGTATATTTGACCTTTTAAAAACTTCCTTAACGTACGCCCATGACTCCCATATCCTGTCAAATTTAACACCTTTTCTTAATTAATTATTTTACCAAATTTGGATCTATTCGGTTATTGTGTTCTTTTACTATTATTTTTTTACATTAAACCCCTTAAAATATAATGTTAACGTACACCTATGATTCAGGTCAGTAATAAAAGTGGACTTTGATAGAATATTTACTGACTTATTGTGTTTAGGCATTTCAGGTATTTACTGTTACCTTTTTTAATTTTCTAATTTTATTCGCATATTACTCATATAAATTAAATTAATTCTATTGTTACCAAAACTAAATATAACATATATTTTATTATAACGTATCGAATAAAATAAGGCGCAGTGAAAGCAGTGAAATCAAATAAGATAGTTAACATGTAGTAAGAGTGCGATTTAATTTAGAAAATAAAAAGATGTAACAATAAAAACCTAAAATGCCAAAACACAAAAAGTCTGTAATATTCTGTCAATCACAACATATTGAACTGTATCGACAACAATGAATCGTTTTCAAAAACAAAACAATAAATAGTGCCCTTCTATTGTGTGTAAATGGCTAATTCACATTTTTTGTTTAATGTAAGGAAAACTACAAATAAAGCCCTGATTAGCGGAGAAAGAAAATAGGAGAATTAATCCGTATTAATTAAAAGTGCACATTAAAATTTCAATAATTAAACCGCATTTAACAGTATCTCTTCCACGCAATAAATTTACATATGAAAATCTCTTAGCTTTACCGACAGGACGTGCAAGCTCATCTTCGTAACTCCACACCAAAAATAAATCATATTATTATGCACCGCCATAGGCTAGGGACCCATATGGTCAAAAAACCTCTTAGATTTGACCATAAATGAGGTCTTGTTACCATGGTTTTGTTGGCACGCGACGGTCCATTGTTAAGAGCAGTAATGCAGTTGTTTTTGCAGCCGTCAGATGGTGCCGAATGTATATTTTTGACATTTGTTTAACTGTAAATGCTCAAATAATTGTCATATGCGTGGTTTTAAAAGTGGTTTTAAGAACCCAGCGTGTAGGCAGGTTGGATTTATGGTCGAAGCCATACAGGGCCTGATTTTTTTGATGTTTATTTTTCTTTTGTCGATATTTATTTGAGTGGCTAAGGCGCGAACGAGCTTTTTCTATTAGCATAATCTTTGTGGACAATTTTATGGGGCTTTACAGTTACGGAGATGTGTATATTGTGCAACCCATCGATAAAAATTCATTCAACTGTTAAGATAGGCGATAGAAAGGAAAAGAAGAATAGTGGAAGCGTGCTTATGAATACGGAATTGATAATTAACAAGAAGTTGGGTTCATCACAGGCTTTAATAATGACAAATATGATTTTTAATGAACCAAGTATGGGTTAAGAACTCTCTCGGTTTTTTATATTTACATTTTCTTTTTATCACCTTTATATGATTTATAAAAGTAATAATTTAACAACCTGGGGAGAACGCATGTCTAGTTTACCAATTAAAAAGAGAGTTATGGATGTTAAATAGGTTTTATAGGTGTAAGACATGGTGTTTTTGTTAGCTTCTTAGAAGTAATGTCTTATTAGAGCTTAGTTCTCTAAGCCTATTAGAACTGACCTTTATAAAGATTCCCTTTGGCTTGTTTGTTCATGGTGCTTGTTAAGGAAGCACAAAATTAGGTAATATAAATAGTTCGGGATGACTATATCTGTCATTTTTAATTAGATGTAAGAAAATCGTAACAGAAACAAAAAAGTTTTTTAGAAACGTTTAGTTATTTCCAGAACGTTTAGAGAATTAAAAAAGGCAATGAAAAAAATAAAAGTTATTTTTTTTAAATAAACTAAATAGGTAAAGAGAAACACATTTTGCTAATGTTAGCGAGTGCATGAAGGAATAGACATTTTATTGCAAAAAATAATCTCTTGAAAAAGATCAAAATTTATTTTTTTTAGAAATATTTTATTTGTCAATTGTTAATATTGACTTTTTGACATTATATTTGAATTCAGTAACCTGAAAAACATAAGAACGTTTTTTATTATTATTATTATGCATTAGATTATTGAAATATGGCCTTTTGAATGGAGCTTTGGAGCTCCGTAGGAGCCAAAATCCGCAAAATAGAGCTTTGTGCATATTGAGACTTTTTCTTAGGATAACAAAAGCTAAAACATATATCGACTTCAGCCTTATTCACGAGCGGATACTTACCATAGGAAATGATCGATTTGTGGAGCTTTGGAGCTCGCAGGAGCCAAAATACGCATAATGGAGCTTCGTGCCAATAAAGATTTTGTTCAGGATGACAAAAGCTACAACATATATTGATTTTAGCCATTTTTACCGGAGGCCACTTTCCATAAGAAATAATCGATCGGGGGAGCTTTGGAGCTCCGTAGGAGCCAAAATACGCATAATGAAGCTTCGTGCCAAATAACACTTTTCTTAGGACAAAAAAAGCTACAACATATATCGGTTTCAGCCATTTTCACCGGGGTCACTTCCCATAAACAATGATCGATCGGGGAAGCTTTGGAGCTTCGTAGGAACCAAAATACGCATAATGGAGCTTCGTACCCATTAAGACTTTTTCTCAAGATGACAAAAGCTTCAACACAAATCTATTTCAGCCATTTTCACCGGGGGCCACTTCCCATAAGAAATGTGCGAGGTCCTTTATGCGGATTATGTCAATAATAAAATTTAATTTTTCTTCCTCGGGAGGAATGCAATTGCTTTTACTCTAGAAGGGACAAAAAAGTGGTACTTTTCTATCCCAAACGAGGGAGAAAAATAAAATTTTCCGAAAACGAAGTAAAGTTACCTTTCCTGTATTTATGCCGGTCCTGTAAGTACGTATTTTTAGCTCACCTGCCCGAGTTCAAATAATAAATAATCATTATGGTAGTCTCACGGTCATTTGGCGACATCACTTGTATAATTTTTATATTTACTTTTGCGAATGTTTAGTTTTACCTGAAACTTGGTCGCAGGAACTGCATTTTTAGGTGATTCTTATGAAATCGGTTAAGTTTTAAGTCAGTTTTGTGCAAAAACTAATTTTTGTTGCTTAATAGAAACGTTTTAAGTGTATGTGACTTTATTATTTGGATATCTGTTTAATTCTTATGAAGGAAATATTTCAGCATGAGGTAGGATAATTACAGTAAAGTTATAATCTATGGCATTAAAAATATATCTTTTTACTGATATTAAAGTGATTCCAAACGACCTTTTAATTTTTTATAATTCCTTTGATTTTTTTGTTAATCACACATTATTACATTAATTTATCTGTGGTTAACAGACACCCTTTTATATCGGCTATCTGTGTTATCGGCCGCTTTCAAGCTAACACAAATCTGCTTTATAGGAAATCCCGTAAATAAAAACTCTTAGATAATGGACACCCTTATAAAACAGCCACGGCCAAACAAATCTCAATTTTTATAACCTATTTCAGGTAAATCAACTTTTTTATATTGGCCGGAAATTCTTTGGGCTAATTTGTATTTTATTATTTTATAATTGTATTCTGCAATAATATTTATGGCCAGGTTCAAATAGCATTAGTGACTTGGGGATAATCTTCACATTATATTTTTAGTTGTGTCTTAAATCGGTAAGAATAAAGTTATTGTGTTCGGAACCAAAAAGTGTTTAATCACGTCCCCAAAACGAAATCGTTTTTCAGTGAAGGAAAAAATTGATGTTATCGCGAAAAGTGAAAAGTACTCTTTGGGTTCGCGAAAACTGGCTGAAAAGTTTGGTGTTTTTGAAAATCCTAAATAAATGATATTATCAGGAATAAAGCTAAACTAAATCGAATGTTTGAAGAAGGTGTTAATTTAGAACAAAAGAGGAAATGCCAGAAGTCGAGAGGATTGGCAGTAGATCAAGTCGTCTACAATTGGTTCTGCAAAGCAAGAGGTAAAAGTGTTCCAATATATGGATCTTTAATTAAACAACAGCAATTTAAAAGTGAAAAATTTTGTAGCCTCGAATGGTTAAACAGCTGTTACCTGCAAAACTGACCACCCTTCTATAAAGGCCAATTATTCCTAATTTTATGCTGGCCGTTATAGACAAGTTTTTCGTGTTATATAAATAGTCTTAAAAAAGTTAAAATACAGATAAAATAGGTTTAAAATGTAAAATTAAAATTAAATTATTTCTATAAATTGTTTTGACATTGTCGGCACTGTTGTCAAGTTTTAAAGTTGGGATTTCTAGATTATTTTGATATTAGTCTCTCGGAGAAATTTCATCGTAGCCGTTGACTTTTGGATGTTTTTTTAAATCATTTCTCAAAAAAGCGGAAAAGAGTGTTGGTTTATTCTGTTAGTTAATGTTTTTTTTTTTAAATTATAAACCGATTATCCCTACAGATATTAAATTACTTAAAACTGGGCAACGTTGCACTTTAATGCCATAAAAGTGAGGTTAAAAGCTATATATTTGCAACTTTTTTTCTCAAAAAACTTGAATATCCCGCATTTTTTTCTATTAAATTACTATTAAAAACATCTACTTACTACTACTCATAAAAAAAAAATATTAAAAATATCAAGTTTATATTTCCAAGGGATGTGATAAATCCTGACTTCCAATTCCATCTCGGAATCTGGCTTTTTAAACTTAGAGAGAATTGAGCATATGCGCGTGACGTCTGACGTCACCAAAAGTGAGGTTAGGTATAGTTCGTAGTCGTGGATCAACAACAAACCTTTCTTTCCTGTTTTGTATCAAACACAAAGGATTTTTTTGCGACATATCGTTTTTACTTACTGGTTGATAGCAGTTCTTTCCCTCACCATTCTAACCGTGCTTAACCCAAAAACAAAACGTATATCACGCGTGTGTCAACTTACATACTAATCGTTGAATACACTTTTAAGTTTAAATCGAAAAGGTCTTTGAAGAGTTAAGAAATAAGTCGAAAAATAAGATAAAAACCAATTTTTCCATTCAATAAGATATTAGCTGTTTCCCAGTAAACTGTCCCAAGTAAATTTTTTCTCTATGATTTAAATATAACTGAACTAATTCATTCATTTGGGAATTAACCAACAAATCGAAAAATCTGCAATCCAAATAGTTGTTAAACCATAGCAAAAAAAATAACAAGAACCAAAACAATAGAAAAGCAGCAAATCCTCCATTATTTTAATTTGATACTTGACATAACCATTATTAACGCTTCTTTCGACTAGTGGCGATAGCGGTGGATACTGGGTACAAAGTAATGACGTAGATACTGACGTCATAACACTTTCCCCTACGTTACCGCTTTTCGCCAAAATAAACCGGTATGTTAACTGTCCTAACAATTTTCAACGCGGTATGTCGCCAAAATTTGTTTACAATGACAATGACAAAACTTTATCTCACAAAAACAACCTACTTTTAAAGAACATTCCAAGTAAAATATGAACCGGGCAATAAGAAAAATCCAAGAAAAATCTTGCAAATATATCAAAATAACAACCAAGTCCGCTAACTAAATGCTAAAAATGGCCATTGTTGTTAGTCCAGGAACGATGAAATGACATTTGGATGTCACGTGCCGCAAATAATCAATACTCATGTGTAAATGAGTAAAACTATTGTCATTTTGTAAATAATACCAAACACATGATCGTGGCATTTCTGTCAAAAAATTCAAATTATTAACATTATCCGTCATTTCTTTTAAATAATAATTGAATAATGAATTGCTACTGTAATTTCTTAAATTTATCTAAGTAAATTAAGAATAAAACTTATATGCAATTCATTTCTATAAATTTTATTGCAAATTAAATATTATCCTTAGATACTTAACACTTCACAGTAATATCAACTACGAAATCTGTTTTTATTCTCGTTAATCTTGGATCTCTTCCAAGTTTTCACAATTTCGTTGAAAATTATGTCTCGTATTTACGTAACATGTATGTGTTAAAAACACAGCTGAGGAGCATTAGGGAACACCTTGAAATATTTCCAGACTTTTTTCCAGAAATCAGTTAAAAGCAAGCAATGGTAATGTGGCATTGAGATAGAGAAAAACATTTAGGTGAGAAATTTTAAAGTAATTTGGTTTAGGTTAAACCCAGGGTTGCCAGGAATAATTAAAACGCGAAATTAGTTATAATGGATTCTTCTTAATACACCTTCTTGTTTAAGGTATTTTTAACAAACTCACCTTAAACATGTCTTTTAGGATCAAAGAATCACTTTATATGAAAAATTGTAAACATAAAATCTTTTGCTGTCTATCTATATTATACCAATTCGTATGTTTCAAAAAATTTTTTTCTGTAAATCTGTTTTATTAAAAAAAAGAACAAACTACTGTTTTTACGGGTAAAACTATCATGTGTTGTAGGCATATTGTGTTTGAATAATTTCGAAGAAACCTATAATTTTACAAATATGACATATTAAGGATTTATTACAGGGCAAAACCCTATGCAGATCATTATATAGGGTGTAAAAAGTATGATTCTCACGATTTTAATGGACGATAGTGGAGGTCAAAACAAGTCAAAAAGTTCATAAGACACATGTCAAAACTTGACAAATGTTTGTCCAAACGATATCAAAGTTACAAACTTTGGTAGCAATTATTTCTGAAAAAACTTAACAATTCTTAAGCAGAACGGCTACAGTGAGAGATTGGTTAAGGCAACAATAGATAAATATCAAGATAAGACAAAAAAATCTAATTTGAATAAGACTCCTCAGGACCAAATATTTATGACTATTCCATATATTAAAGGAACTTTAGAAAAGATCCGCAGAATAGCAAATAAGTATAATATTAAAACAGCATTTAAATCCCAAACCACTCTAAGATGTATTTTTACTAAGACGAGACCGGACAACAATGGTTCAAAAAATGACTGTATCTACCAAATTTCCTGTGAATGTGGTGAGGTTAGAATCAAAAAACACAAAAAACATACGGAACAAGGTGAAACGTCGAAATCAGGAATTGCCAAACACGCATGGTCAAAACAACATCGCAATAATGGTCGGAAGCAAAAATTATTCATAAAGAAACCTAATGAAAAAAAAAGAAAATTTAAAGAAGACGTATTTGCAAACAACCAAAATGTATTTAGCAAACCTAGTGTCGATATTCCGAATATATGACAACCGTTGCTGAACCGTGAAAAGTCGGTCAAGCTTCGGTAAACAACGGATAGTATATAAGGTCGTAGCTTTTAAGAATAGTTTTTAGTTATCACTTGAAAACGGTTGGAGATACATCACTAACCGAAACGTTGTGTATCAATTAACAAATAAATACAATGGAAGTCCAAGATTTTAGTGTTATTGATAATAATTTGTGTTCTTGAAATGGATAGTCAGCTTAATTTTGTGGTTAGTACAATTATTTTTTAAGAACAAATAAAAACCTCAAATAAATAAGTAGAAGAAAAAAACGTAATTTCTATGCAGGGAAGCTGGTACGTACATAAAAGTGGAAGCTGCATACCGTCCAAAAAAATTAGAAAATAGGTCAAACAATAATTTATTGTTTTTTACTTAAATTTAATTTCAAATGAAATATTAAAATAAATTGCAAAAAGTAATGTTTATTATTTCCTATTTTTTTGGAGGTATGCAATGTATCGGAATGGTAATAGGCAAATTAATATCGCAAAATCACTAAACATACAAAGAGGAACAGTGAGCAAAATAATAAACAATTATTTGCGGAGAGGTACAGTTGATCCAGCCATAAAAAGTGAAAGACAACTCGAAGAATGGACAAAGTCATCCTGAAAACAGCAAGAGCTGATCCTAGAAAAACAGCAGTGAAAGTAAAAAGGAGTTAAAAGAACAATTTTCAGGCGTAGAGCTGTAAAAAAGCGTCACAGACAAGCCAAATTTAAATTCGCTAAAGAACATAAGGATTGCATAGAAAATCAGTGGTTTCTGGTGGTATACAGCGATGAAAGTAAATTAAATCTGTTTGGAAGCGATTATATTGGATATGTTCGGTGACCACCTGGGCCAAGATATAATACAAACTATTTTATTCCTACTGTTTAATATGGCGAAAATAATGTAATGGTTTGGGGTTGTTTTAGGGGTCTGGAACTGGGTCATTACTAAGAATAGAAGGCAAGACGAATGAGGCTATCTACCTTTGGCTTGGGTTTTCCAGCAAGACAATAATCATTAACACAATTCTTGTTTAGAAAAAATTTTGGCCATTGATCCCAATCAAAAACTAAACCATCAAAAAACGAAAAAAAAATGTATTTTAAACCCCGTGAAGTAATAAATTTTTAAGGTGAAACTTCCGACCATTGCCAAACGCTAAAAAACATAAAATATTTTAAAAAATAATTAATATAAAATTGCAACACCATTTATAATAACCCTAAAAATGGAATGCCTACATTTTACAAAAAATTTTCAAAAAAATAAAATGGAAATGCTTTTTTTATTAAAAAAGCAGAATTGTTACATCAATATTGATTTAAAAAACTTTACCAGTTTGCGAAAAAACGGAAACTTATAATCAATTAAAAAATACCAACTTTCGGTTTTTTAAAATTAAACACCATCCAATAACCTATTGTCACTTAGAAAACCTAAAAATTAAAAGATAAATTTCCTAAGTTTTAACCTAAAATTTTTTAAAATTTTTTTATTTTTTTTTTGTTTAATTTTAATCCATTGCCAGAAACGAATTTAAATTTTATTTTTTGGGTTTTTTTTGGGGGCTTTTTTTTTTAAGGGTTGCAATTCAAGGGTCAATATGGAATCCCCCCCCCAAAGGCCAGATTTTTCCAAAAAGTAAAAAGGCGAGTAACCCAAATAAAACAAACTAAAACAAGTCTTACTGTAGTTATAATTATTCCCAAAAATATTGCCATACTTTTGTTCTCTGTATTATTTCATCTATTTAAACTTTTGGTTCTGTTATAAAATTATCTTTAGAGACGTGTTGAGTGTAAAGGAGAAGCAAATATGTAAATCCACAATTCCGATAAAAATGTTTAATATTATAAATTAAAATTTAAACTCTTAAGAAATTTTAAAAATGTTTGTATACTTTTGTTCGCCACTGTATTTGGGGGGGGTTAAAAAAATAGAACTTCTTAGGCCCAGTTGTATAGGTTAGGATAACCCTAAAATTGCGAGTTAATATTCAGATTTAAAAAAAAAGGGGTTGTGTAGCCTAGGATTACCTTTAAATTGTGGGTTAACCTGGGGGAAAACCATAAATCGTGGATGGGAAAAGGGAAATTTAAATCACAATGCTTGGGGTTTAAAAAATAAAAATGGAGGCGTTCGAAATATTTGAGGATGTACTATTTGACAAAAGACGATTTAGATAATATAAATATAAAAAGAAAATCAAAGAAGACGCAAATTTTTCCTTTTAAACGTATCGATACCAGGGGAAAATTTTGGGTAGACCAGGAGTTTATAAATAGGTTTAGAATTTTAAAAGCCTCTGTGGAAGTACTTCTCCAACAAATTGGCGTACATCTTCAAAGAAATCCAAAAACCAGTAAGTACCCACTTTTCCAGAAGAAAATTAAAAACATCCACATTTTTATATATAGTGTAGTTAATTTCTTAACTAACTTTTACCCCAACGACACCCCGGGCCGGGGTTTGATCTATATCAGTTTATCGGGGAAAAACTAGTCAAAGGGCCCTTTGGGGCAAAACTTGTCTGATGAAAATCTGATATAGATCAAAAGGGGGCAAAGATGTCGTTAGGTAAAAAACTCTACAAAGTTATTTAAAAAAATTTAAACCCACCTATAGTTAATAGTCCGTACAAGTATTGGGCATACATTTCCAAATGTTTGTAACATTATTTCAGCCCCCGGAAGTCTGTGCCCCCCTAAGTTGAGAGGAGTATGTTTCGCCTTTGGTCAGTAGATGGCGTTGACGTCTATTACCTATTCCTGTGATCCACATTTTTATTTTATAACTTAGAAATTATGTTTAAAAAAAAAAAATGCAGTTTTGGGTTTTTAAAAAAATTTCCCTTTTTCACTTTTGAAATTTTGGGGAATTTTTAAAAAATCTTTTGACCAAACCCCAGAGGTAAAAAAATTTTACAAAAAACTGTGGAAAAAAACCCGGGGTTAATCCAAGAATAAAACCTGAGGTTAATTCAAAGAATAATCGTGATATTAACCTCAACCTATACAACTGACCCTTAGAGAGTAAAAAAAACTGAGCTACTAAATTTTTTTTAAAAAAACTAAAATGTAATTTATTTGCAGTATCACTTACATAATGTTTTATTCAACATGGGAAACAAACAAAGGTAATGACGAAATTTGCAAAATCCTCTCGTAAAGCGTTTTAAACATCGATAAGATATGCAAAAAACTTTGCACTGTTTGCCGTCCGTCACACCTATATTATAAATTCAAACAATAAGTAAAATGTCGAAACAAAGAAGCTTAGGCTCGTATGCACAAATTACCGTACAAAGAGGCACTCCACTCATAATCTCTTTAATCTCTGGTAGGTATATTATGATTTCAAAATCGGTATAACTTAAGACCTAAGTGCTACCGGTTTAGGAATGCATTTTAGCGACAATTAATTAATGAATACGGTAGCAAAAGCCTTTGTGCGATGCGGTAATACGTTACAAGGTGGATTAAGATACGCCGAGAGAGATAATTCTTGTAAGGCGGTAAATTCATACGACGAAAATAAAATAACTAATTAAATATTAGCACCACTTACTCCTACCATGATTTTTTTTTAAATAATTACGATTTTTTTAATTATTTTTTTTTATCTTTGTGACAACTCACGAAGGATTTGCATATTAAATATCTATTATATTAGCATATACATATACATATATACTCCTAAGTACCAGGTACCGTGAGTGCCGGGTTTTCCGATGTTTCCCATCTTTTATCCCCAGTTCCGTCAACGCTGCCCAAAAACTGAAACATGCAAATATTGCATTTCACAGCACCTTTTTTAGACAACGCGGTAGTCCCCACGGACGTTATTTTAAATAACTACTACCTAAATATGTCTCCCCGGCGGGGCGGGTTGAACCCGGATCGCCGGCGCGGCAGCCAGGCTCTGACCACTACGCTACCGGACAGACAAATATTCTTAATTTTTTTTTGTATTGAAACTCTATTTTCCTTTTAAAGTTCGCCTGAGCGTGTTTAATTCCAACTTTTAAATACGGCGTGTTTTAAAGGTTACCATGGTACAGTAACGGCCATTAAATCTGGAGCAATTCTTTTTTCCTTTCGTAAAATAGGCTTACGGCACCTTCTACTGAATATAAATACCTGTTGAAAAACCTAACAAAGAAACAGATGTTCATTGTCAGTGTCTAATAATATTTTTTAAAAAGCCAAACCTAACTTTGGATCAAAAAGTATTAATTATTCATTATTTTGAGCAAGCGCTTAACATTCCAATGAGTAATATTCATTTTGTTAAAAAAAATGGCAGGAAACACACTCCTTTGGGAGAAAAACTGGAAGCGGTTGCCCCAAACTATCGAATCAAGAACAACACAATACTTTAGTTAACGCTTTAAGAAACCAACAATTTAAATCTGTAGTTACAGCAAAAACGGAAAGCAATATCCCAGCATCGGTTAGAACGGCACGGCGAAGGATAAGGCAAATAGCCGAATTGCTCTGCCACCCGGCAGCCTTAAGAGACTATTTACGCTACACTCGACAGGTCGCCTTCATAGGGGGGGGGGAAAAAAGGCGCGGAGACGGTGGGCGGCGTCTTGCTTTTTCCCACTACCACAATTTTCCTATAGCCGCATTAAAAATATTATATTTTATTTAGCTTCTTCCACAAAATAAAACCCGCTTCTTCCAAATCCGATGTATCGATGCGATGCTGTTTTTTATTGCATAGTACGGCGCGACGGGTGGATAAAGAGTATATGAATATTTGTTTTTGTAAAAAAAGTAATGTAATTAATAATTATTATACCATTGGTTAAATATTTGGATGGCGTAAAAAACACAATTATTTGGAAGGAAATTTTTTTTAAAAAAAAAAAAATTCTAATTTATTCATTTTGCTTCTGTTACGCTACATTTTTTCCATATTGATCTAAAACTTTAAATTTTAAAAAATTTATAAATTTTTTTATGTGACTAACCCAAATGTATATTATAATAAAAAAAATATGTAAAGGGTGTTCTTTGTTAAATATTCGATATTTTACAGGATGACTTTTTTTTTATTTTTAATAAAAAAAAAATTTTATTGTTAAAGATTTATTTAATCTTTTTAGCAATCCAATGATTTTAAATTCCGCGTTGCAAAACTACGGAAGTAGTGCGGTAATGTAATTATCATATACTGATATTTAAAAAAATTTTACTTGTAACAATATAGTAGAGTTATTTATTATTCTTTTTGGTTACATAATTTAGAAGTAGCTTAAAATGTAAAAAATACCCCTTTAAAAGTTTGGAATATCAAA